>JBCJKH010065517.1:0-12314 GCA_039877255.1 Loriculus beryllinus | reverse complement strand
AGAAAATCCAGAGAAATGTCAAAGAGAGATGGAATATATCATACACTGGAGACATTTATTTCCCTCTGTTAACAATGGAAGCTTGCAAGTTACTAAACTATGCCTAACTGTTACAGGACTAAAGTTAGATGAGAAGAATCAAACTCTAAATATAAATAATGTTCAGAAGAAATGTGTGTAAACTTTTTATTACTGATTTTGTGGGAATTTTAATAATTTATCTGTCTTCTAGGTGTCATCACAAGGTGTGATGTTCGTCTAAAATATATTTTTAAATGCTGTTTTTTAACACATTAATTTCAAACCTGTTCTATTTCATTTTTCCTGTCTTTAAGAGCATAGAGGTAGAAATAAAGATTGTGGGGAAAAAATTAAGAAAAAGCATAGGGGCAAGATTTTTGGTGTTTATTGGTCTGACATACTACTTTTCTTGTTTGCTTCATTGATTCCTTGATTTCCTTCCCATTTTCGCCCAGTCTTCCATTTATTCCTGCATTCAGAAGATTGAAGTGACTTCATATTTACAAACTCCGAATTGTCTTATACTATGCTCAAACAATTTTTCATGTTCCTAACAAAAGGCAAGGTCAGATTTCCATACATTACATTAAGAAAAAGATTTCTGAGATACCTGCACTCTGCATATTTATTTCCATTGTTTGAGATTAACTTAGTGCACAGCCACACTATATAACAAAATGACACACAAGGCTGTTTTGTAGTATTCTAAGATGTTTGCATCTTTCCCAGTATAAAATAAGATCTATATGAGAGTAAATTCTTTCCTGATAATGCATGAACCTTGACTTCTAGGAGATAAATTCCCTGCTATGCAGCCAATCTACATGTTTCAGCCTATTTAATCATTTCTGGACAGTTAGAGCTCTCAGCTTTTTCACTCTTTAAAGGAATGACTCAAAGCACATTTCCTTTTATTCTGCTAAACTGATCACTAAATACTTATTTTGTAGATACAAGATAAATGTGTAATTACTGCCAGAGATATGATTTAGGTAATTAGAAAATTTTATTTCATTTTTTTTAACCAGTTTGTCACAGCAGATTTAAGGAAAAATCATTCTGTGAAGATTATGTTAAGGGAGGCAACAGTAGACAGTTATAAATATGCAATAAATGTATTCTCTTCTTCAGCATTGCTGCATGATGCATCTTCACATCGTAGAAAGTATTTTTTTCTTGTAAATTTAACATTTTCAGGGAGACGTTTCCTCCTCTTGGCATAGTACAAAATAGTGACTTAAGGAAGAAATTTACAGGAAAATACTATACAAACCCCTCAGTTATTAAGAATTTGTTTTAACTATTTTTGCAATATTTTCACTAAATACAAAGTTAACTGGTAAGTGAGCAGAATTTGGCTTTGAAAATATTTAAATTTAATGGAGTTCCAGACGTTCGATATTGAAAAAAAACAGCTCAATGTTTGTAAGTTACGTATTTAATGCACATTTCATCAACCTGAAAGGTCAAAATAAACCATAGATCTGAAAACACACAGATCATTCCTGAAGGATTTGTACGGGTTTTGAAATGTGAAATAGTTCTACAGTAGGTAAAAGCTGTAACATTGATCATTACAATACTGTACTGGGTTCAGCAGTAGCAGTCATTTTTCTCCTTCTTAGTAGCTGGTGCAGTGCTGTGGTTTTGGTTTTCAGCCTGGGAACAGCACTGATAACACCAATGTTTTTAGTCGTTGCTAGGGAATGTTTAGTCTGACCAAGGACTTTGTGAGTCTCATGATCTGCCAGGGAGGAGGGGAAGGTGGGAGGAAGCAGAGACAGGACACCTGACCCAAGCTAGCCAAAGAGGTATTCCATACCAAAGCACATCATGCGCAGGATGTAGAACTGGGGGCAGTTACCCAGAAGGGCCAGATCACTGCTTGAGTCAGGCTGGGTATTGGTCAGCACGTGTTGAGAGTTTGTATTCTCTTCCCTTGTTATTTCCTTTACCATTATTATTATTGGTGGTAGCAGCAGTGATTTGTGTTATACCTTAGTTACTGGACTGTTTTTACCTCAACCCATGGGAGTTTACATTCTTTTGATTTTCCTCCCCATCCCTCCGGGATCGGGGGAGAAAGGGGAGTGGAGTGAGCAAACAACGGCATGATTTCTGAGTGACAGGCTGGGCTTAAACCATGACAGCTCTTTGTGGTGCCCAATGTAGGGCATGAAGGGTTGAGATAATGACAGATCTGACTGGAATGTGTCTAGTCGTATTTGTGATAAGCATTTATTGTTTTGGATCTCCTCCTCCCTGGCAGAGCATGAGACTCAGAAAGTCCTTTGTCAGACTAAACATTCCTTAGCAACAACTAAAAGCATCGATGTTATCAACGCTGTTCCCAGGCTGAAAGTCAAAAACACAGCACTGCACCAGCTCCTAGGAGGAAGAAAAATAACTGTTACAGCTGAACCCAGGACAAGCACTTCCTCTCTTGCTTCTTCCCTCACCTGGGGGGTCACAGGGCTATTTCTCACCAATTTTTCCTCACTGCTAACTACCATGCAGAAAAATTTGCCATTTCACAGAGGTGCTGTTTTTTACTTATTTTTTCTCTTCTCCTTTTGTAATTTTTCCTTTTTCTTTAATACACTTAGGTATGTTTCTGAGAGGCACCACCACACTGGCTAAGGGTCTCATCTGTGCCTTGTGGTGGGTCAGTTGCAGCCAGCTGGAGCCAGCTGAGTCCAGCAGAGGACAGCCCTGGCTGCTCCTCTATGTACCTATGTACCTATGTAGTACCCTTGTTGCCAGTGCCTGGGCACCTGCACACAGTGCATAAACATGATGAAAATGCATACACTTAGGTCAATCTTAGAGTCTAAATGAAAATTCTTATGAGAGTAATAGAATCCAGAAAACAGACTAGTTTTTAAAAGGGAGCCTGATCTGTGCTCAGTGTTTGATGAAAGAGGCTGCAAAACTCAGCATGCTCCGCAATAGCAGAGGGCTTTCTGAGGTTGCCCCACTCCTTCCTTCCTTCCTGCTCCGGTGCTGGTACAGGGCTGTACTGCAGGTCTCGTGGCTCTTGGCTCAGGGTCTTTCCCGTGTTGTGGTATGGTGACCAGGATTCAAAACTGTAGAAAACAGCAGATAAGAACAACAAATAAACACAGTGTGCTTATTTTGCAGGAGATAACAGAAACTGCCATCCTCAGGCAATTGCAGAAGCTTCTGGAAGTAACTTTGACATTATTCCCAATCTTTGTTACCAGGGTTAGTCATCTCTTCTTCCCCTACATAGTCAAAAACTTCTCCCAACTTTAATTTTCTCAGATATTTTTGTGTTGGTTTTATTTTAGGGTTTCCTTTTTACAGGTACCTATTTGAATACAAATTTTTTTTACCGTGCAGTCATCCAGAAAAGAGAAACATTACCATTAAGCAGATATTTCCATCATATATGATGGAAAATATGATTAAAACATATGTTCAACATCTTTTTTTTAATTATGTTGTGTTTGTTGCTATATAATTGTTTGCTGCATGATCAAGATACTGTAAATAGGTTGTGTCTTGCTAAAAACGTGTTTCTTAAAATAATTATTGGTTAATTGTTACTTTCAAAAGAAGAAATAAGCTTTTTTTTTATTAAGTCATAAAATAAAATTCTCTACTTCAGTGTTTCTGCTCACTTCCTACTTAATCAATTCATTATCAGTAGATGATGGATAGCTGAGAGCCTTCAGAACAGCAAAAACTCTTCATCCAGGCCTTGGGTATGAACTGCCCACTGAATGGTAAAGTCATTATTTGATGCACCTTCTTGGGAAATACGGTTTCCTAACAAAACTGTCTTCTATTTTTACTCTATTAACATTTCAACTCTATTAACATCTTTCTATTTCTTTATTATGCAGTTGTGGTTTAATCCTAGATGGTATCTAAGTACCATGCAGCTGCTCACTCACTCCCTGCCACCCCCGATGGGATGGATGAGTTGAGATAAGAATAATTTAATAATTGAAACAAAGTAAAATGATAATAACAACAACAATAAGAATAGGAAATAGAGAGAGATGAAGAAAACAAACAAACAAACAAACTCCCAAGTGATGAATAATACAATCACACCCACTGACCAATGCCCAGCACATATCCAAGCAGTGATCAGCCCCTCCCAGATAATACCCTCCAGTTTATATTACTCCATATGATATAAAATAAGCAGTGAATGTGAAAGGCATTTTAATATGAAATTTGAGATAGCAAATTCATACAATTACAAAAAACATTATAATGATGTTTTTATCTTTAATGTTCTTTTTACAAAATCTGTAGACCATTTCACTTCAGAAACAAGTAATGATTTAGAAAAGCTAAAGTTATCTTTTCAAATTCTTACTTCCTAAACATTATAAGAGCTTTAAACCAGTTTTATCATTGGATCATTATAGTTGTTCACACCAGTGTTACGTTAGAATGAAGTTAGGAAGTTAGATTAACTGTTTTTCTGAGAAATACTGTTGTACAGGAAGTTCCTCCAGCAGCATAAAGCTGGCAGGGTAGCTTTACAGTACTTAATTTCCAGTACCATTAGTGAATAAGTAGGTCCCGGGAGAAAAAGGGTAATGTCTTCTTACTACATCCTCAAGAGTTATCAAATAAGTACCTTAATTGTTAGGACATACCTACATAGTACAAACCAGGCTTTCAATTTCTTGATATTATGCCTCATATCATCCTTCCCTAAGTGCTTAAGAATAGTAAAATGCAAACAGATATAACAGAGCTCCACAAAATGAGCATCTTTCAGCTGCAGCGAAAGATCTGGGACCAGATCCAAGGAGTACTAGGCACCACTGAAATCAGTGGGGGGTTAAGTACTTAAATAGCTTTGTGCTTTTTTTCTGAAGTTTGTAATATTTCACCTCTGATATTTTACTCTGTGATGTTTCTCACATTCCCTTTATATAACAGAATAATTCTTGCCTTTATGGTAAATTTATAATTAGTGAACTTAGAAACTTGCATTTTCATACAGAAAAAAACCAGCAGATTTTTCTTATCTCTTCGCTATTCCTTTCTTCTTGCTTTTGTGTTCAAGAACTATAGGTCTTCCTTAAGATCTTTACTACATATCAAACATAATCATGGAATACATAACCTGTTTCAGGTTTTGACAATTATGAGTAATGTCATCATTCCTGAGAGTTAGAATGCTGACAGTTCGAGTTCTGCTTTGAATCTCCTTAATGCCTGTCACTGAAATCCGCATACAGACATGCAAGTAGTTTTGTTGCTTCAAGGTAAGACCAGATCTAATTAACTCCACACTGAAGTATAAGAAATATTCTCTCAAGTGAAGGGAAGTAAAAATCAAGGAAGAAAAGACTAGATGTAAAAATCTTTCAGAACATCTTACTTTGGGGGAGAAAACATACAGGTAAAGGATTCAATTTTCATAACTGCTCACTGAGCTTCCCATTATCTAAATCAGAAAATAATGGTTTGGATAGCATGCAAAACATTGTGGAACAGCATAGGAACAAATTCCTTATGACCTTATGGAGGAATAAAGCATAAAATATGGACTTATAACAAATTCAAGTTCTTTTTTTTAATTGTGAAAAGATTGTATAAAATAGTTATTTAATGGACATTCATTATAACAAATTTAAGGCAAAATATTTAAATATTAAACTGAGTTCTCTTCTTATCACCTTATCCTGTACCTTGCCCTGCTACACTGGTGATTATAACCACAAGAAAATCTAAATAAAATAGATTCACAAATTATAAATTACTGATGGATACTGCCATGGAACTGATTACTCGTTTTCATTTCTTCCTTAGATATTGTGTACAAGAACAACACAGTTTCTTTGTTGCAATGTGAATATGCCATAAAAGTGGCTATAAAATTCATAGTGAATTAGCAGCTACTACCAAATATAAATTGATGTACAGTGGAGAGCTTGATTTGTGTCTTGTGCTCACGCACTGTAGCTGCCAGTAACTTGGCTGTATTTTTTCAGGACATTTTTAACATCATATAGAAAAATATTTTCTTTGGAATACATATGTATTGTTTGTTTTTTTGAAGATAGATCACATTTCATTGTATGGTTCGTTCTCATTTGATTTTCTTGGCAAAATGAAGTTTTAAGAACTGCTGGGTATTCTCGCACATAAGGTTGATATATTGCAGCTAAACACTTCATCACACAATGCTTCTTCATGTTTAACACTGCAATCTTCGAAGTCATCTGAGAAGAAAATTTGTGTTCAAAGAAAGTTTAAATGAACTAAACCCCACTGCTTTTAGAAGGCAACTGATAGTCTACAATAATCAGCTTTCAAAGGCTATATCTCTAGGGATAGCAGGATGGGTTAGTCTAAAACCTGTTGACTTAGGTAGGTGAAGTTATTCAGTCCACTGAATGTGAATGTCCACTGAAATCCATGAGCCAGCAATGTATGAATTTATGGTTGATGTTAAAAAAAAAAAAAAGAAAAGAAAAAAAAGTACAACTACTTTTAAAATTGGCCAAAATACTACTTCTACTCCCAGCCTTGTAAAGGCATTTCAACAGCAGAAACATTTCTTCATACATTTCTTTTGACTTCTAAACGTTCCTATTATATTTTTTCTAAGTTCTTTAATTACAGATAATCTCATTTTGCTATGAAAATGATGAATAAAAGCTGAAAAGTGGAAAATATTTGAGAAAAGTGTTTTGCAACATTCACTGTGGCTTTAGTGTGTATCTGAAAGGGGATGGTTGATACCTAAAATGGAATTGGAACTTTGAACTGTACAACTAAGGAAGACAATTCTAAGTATTCTTTAATGTAGAACTACCTGATAAATTCCATTAAATACAAAATATGCTACAAGTACTTTAGAATAAAATGGTTAGTAAACTCTCTGGGATAAAAAATTGCTGAAAATTTTGGTCTTGTAGAAAACAACTATTTAATATTTCTTTGATATTATAATATCAGCAACAATCAGTGAACATTGCATATAAGCAGAAATTGTTTTGCTTTATCTAAAGCAAGTGAAGAATACCTGAGTGAAGATCTTGCAGATCACTTCTACTGTGCCTTGAGAGATCACCTTCAGAGTTATTTTTAATAGCTTTTATGTCAGAATGAAATAAGTCATCTTCTTTTTTGCCATGAATCCTTTCCATTCCTCCCTTTTTTTGCAGAAGGGGCAGCACCTGAGGACACCCAAATGTAAACTATACAAATCCTTTCCAGTTTTTTAGCATTTGGTTCCTTGGCATATACCCAAGGAAGCAGTGTAGCAGCAGCTTTGGAGTTGCCTGTAGAGCTATCCTACCATCTCTCTGTGATGTAGCTGTGTGCACTGTTTTCTTGTTTCCCTGAAAATGAGCTTGTTTTCTTTTACTTGATTCTCATGAAAATGTAAAGGGAAAGGTCTACAGTGACATTAATTTTATGGTGTTTCTAGTGTTTTCTTAATGGCTCAAATAAAATGAGATTTTTCTTTTATTTGGTGTAAACTCGTGAATGAGGAGAGGAGAGGTAAGTGAGAAGATTGGCTACATTATTTAACTTCAAAATTTTCATTATATGTAGAGTTTCCTTTCCCCATGTTTTTAGGAAATCTAGTTTCTTCTTAGTCTGCAGTACTGAAAATTTAGATTTTGGACATAATTTTCATTTTCAATGAGTGTTGAAGTAATAGGCACTACTACTAGTGACTACAGTAAATAAATGGAAACTGAGGATGAAGTTAGAGAAAAGGATCTGTGGAGAATGAGCAAAGATATTTTTAACATATGAACAAACTGTACTAAAGCAAGCATCAGAAAAAGACCCTTCTATATATGCATTTGCTTTTGTCAGTGTTTGGTGTCACATTTCATCTACTGAAGTCAATATACTATATTTTTATCAAGATCATATGGGAAGATCTAGTAATAATCACATCAGAAAGATTATCTATTATTCTTCAGATGGTATTAGCATGTACTACAGAATTTTGCTTTAAGCACACATTTTTGCTCATACTAAACATTCTTGAATAACTCTTAAAAAAAAAAATGTGCTTGATCTACGCTAATCAATCTTTATTTTGCAGACAATCAAGGAGAAAGAAATGAGAGCAAGTTCCTGTTATGTATTCTTTCAAGAATGATTAAAATGAGGAAAAAGTATTATAACCAAAAATTGATCTTGTATCTCCCCTACAGCTGAGAAAATTGTGGGAGATATTTTACTCCAGTCATAACACTAAATAATTATAAACAATATGAGTTCAGGAGTAATATTTATTCCTTTGCTTACATCTTCATTCTTTCTTGTCCCGGTTAAAAGGTAAAATGCCATTATATGAATATATATGATTTCTCTAGCATTTGGGGAAGAAGACCAGGAATTCAAAAATGTGAGGAATTTTGTCAGTAAATATTTTAAGGTTTTTTTTTTTTTTTTTTTTTTTTTTTAGGTAATGCATACTTATGAAACCATGTGTCTACTAGCTGCAGTTGTTGCATACGTTGTTTTCAGGGCCAGCATATGTAGCAAGCACATTATGAGTAGGCAAATGCAGTGTGGCTATAGGTTTGCAACAAATCAAACCCTAGTTTGTTCTGTGTTTCACTAGTCAGTGACACAGAGGTACCTTATAAAAACAAGAGAAAAACACAATTCAGCTCAGTTGTCTGACCAGAAATGAGTCAACCAGAACAAAAATCTTCAGGCTACACATCAGATATTCTTCTGTCTGTATTTTAATTCTGTACAGGTTCTTTCTTTAAGGAGAGATATCAAACACATGATGTCTTCAGTATGAAAGATGTAGAACACTTACTGGGCTGTTAATAAGATATTCAAATTGCAGTGTGAAGTAAGTCTGTCCTCAGGAAATGTAGAGCAATCAGATGGGAAAATGGTGGTTACTGTTATTAAGACTTTCCTCAAATCGTAGAATCATAGAATCATAGAATAATTAGGGTTGGAAAGGACCTTAATATTATGTAGTTCCAACCCCCCTGCCATGGGCAGGGACACGTCACAGTAAACCATGCCACCCAAAGCTCTGTCCAGCTTGGCTTTGAACACTGCCAGGGACGGAGTATTCACAACTTCCTTGGGCAACCCTTTCCAGTGCCTCACCACCCTAACAGTAAAAAACTTCTTCCTTATATCCAGTCTAAACTGTTTTGAGCTGAATTTTTGGCACACTTGCAGACAATATAATGACTTTAATTTGTATGGCAACTACTAGATACTCAGTATTGATATACTTTTTGGTGGAGACTGTGGTATCTCAAACATTTCTGGTTTAGACATGGGGACTTCAATATTTTTTTTACAAAGCTTTGACAAAGAAGGACTGTTAAATGTTCCAGCCTGGAATTGCTACATATTTATAGAAGAAATGTTTAATTGGTGCATGTATATAGAATTTGTATAACAATGCTGTATATTTTTCCCTCCTTACTCAATCAGTATTTACCGAAGGTACTGCATTTGGTGAGTGACAGTGTACTGCTTTGTTTACAAAGAACCCTCAAATGTTCCTCATTACTGATACAGTGGAGAAGGAATTTGCATACTAAATGGTAAATTGATTTAAAATGCCAACTTTTATTTTCATAAGATTACTCCTTGAATTAGCTGAAATTTCTAAAAGAAATAAAAATTTATTCCCAATTATGAAAAAGGTTAAAGTATAAAAACATATAAAAAAAAACCATCCCAAGACAGCAGTCAGTGTAAACTTTTCATTTTAATAGGTGCGTCCAATGGATTGACTAGGTTGTGTTTCACTTAGAGTCTTGTGTGATAGCTACTACAATTTATGTTTAAAAGTGAAAGGTGATTTTGAAATGAAAAATGAAATTTTAAATAACGTGCATTCTGTAAAAGAAATGGATTGAAATAATTTTTTTTTATTTGTTTGGGCTCTAAAAAATTTCTTCAGAATAGTTTTGGTGATTTCCTTAAGCAACCTTGTTAATTTACATCTCAAGAGTACTAGTGTACTAGAAAAGTGGTATTATGTTATTATCTGAGAAGTCATTGTCTAGAAACTATCTTTCTGAAGAGGAAGGATTGTTGGCATAATTACTTCATTGAAAACCATTCATTAAAAGCTGTACTGAGCATACATTTGCAAGTATAGGTTGTGATAAGGAAAAAGGTTTAACTGTCAGTAGAGAGTTTTCTCCACTTCGGAGAGGATGTCTACAACAGATGTGCACATTAGAAAACCCAACCAAATAGCAAACCCTGAAAACCTTTGTTACAGACTGTGAATGTATTCATCTCAGCTGATGAAGACCATTCTAATTAGAAAAGACTGATGTTCTATCACAAATATGTTGATAATCATGTTAACTGCTGTCAAGTCTGGAGTCTCTTTTCCCTAACCCCTGGCAATAGTTAACCATGTTTCCAGGAAAGACATGGGAAAGACATGACAACTTTAATCTTCATTATATTATATATGTGTACATATATATAGGCATTCAGAAAAAAGCATATAGAATAAAAATTTTATTATTCTATAGTAAAGTTTAATCACTCCAAAAATGTAAAATCTGGATCAATTAATCAGACTTTACAAAAAAAGAAAAATCTAGTGCTGTTCAAAATACAGTGCTACACTGTGCCAACATTTACTCTTTGGTGCTCTGAGTTCCTTCCCAGAGATATATTTTACTGTTGGAAAGGAATTGGTCAACAATTTAGTTGAGTGGTGAACTGAAGATTCATAATCCACAGTTCATGCTGTATTTCATGCTGTTGCAGTCAGAAGGGCAGTTATTTTAGCTTTGTCTACTGCAATACATAGAGTCACAGAATGACGATATTATTCACTTTGTCTATGAGAAAAAGACATTAAAAATACTTTAAGTAAAGCTGTTGAACATCTGTTGCTCTGATCTTTACAAAATGCGCTGCAAAATTAGTGGTGAAAACATCTAAACAATGTTGTAAATATGAAATATATAAATAGCATAACAAATATAAAATACATGTCAAAGTATCATTGAGCTTCTGTGGGAAAAAGTGTGCCTTCCAATGGGCACCATTGATTCAACCATGCCTTGTTTGAAAGCAGCTAACACACTACTTGAGGAAAAAAATATAGCAGAAAAAATTCATCAAACTGGTGAATTTGTACAGACCTTGTTGACATCCACAAAATCAAATGTGACACACAGGCAGACACTGAACTATGTAAATTTTGTTCTTCTCTCCAGCTTCTCTAAAATCTGCACAGAAAAGAAGTTAAGAGGGAAAAGACAAACCAAACCAAACAAGAAAATAAACCAAACTAAACCAACCAATCAACCAATCAGAAAAAAAAAAAAACAAACCCAAAACCTAAAAAAAACCCAAAAGCCACACACCAATTCAAACACAACCAAAAAATAACTGAAACTGATTCCAACACCCCAACTAACTTTTTAATAAAAATCTCTCATAAGAGTCCAGGTTTGCAGCCTCATGAGCATACATAGACCAAAAGTTAAGTGTTTTCATAAATTCCAGAAAAATATTTTTTGTCCATATTTTTCTTTTTTTTTTTTTAAAAAAAGTATTTACTTGAGTTTATTTCTTTCAAGTTAATTCAGAACCTGCTTTGGTGCTTTGAGTGAGCATAACTAATTTTGTAACAGGACCGTTTTCCTACGTGTGATCACCTACATGTGATCAATTATTTCATCACATGCGATGCAAACAGACCCTCATTAGCATTTAGCCATCTTCATTTATTGAAATTCACACCTTTGCACCTTCATTGCATGGATGAAAGGCCACATTTTTGAATTAGAACGTGGAAAATCTTTTCAGAATCAAAGCAGGTTATAGAACGGCAATTGAATAAAAGGGTGAGAAAAAAAACAACAAATAATTGCAACATGACAAATCAGTTTGCTATCTATGACCTCCAAAGCTTGGTTTGTCTGCATTACAGATTCCATTTTTTCCATTCCATTCCATTATTTTTCCTTTGCATTACAGATAAATTTCCTTGATTTCAGAAATCCACTTGCTGTTTAAAACTTGCTGGTTAATTCTGATGTAAGTCACAGACAGAACATCACATTCCACATAGAATCATAGAATCAGAGAATCATAGAATCGTTACGGTTGGAAAGGAGCTTAAGATCACCTAGCTCCGACCCCCCTGCCATAAGCAGGGACACCTCACACTAAACCATGCCTCCTAAGGCTTCGTCCAACCTGGCCTTGAATGCAGACAGGGATGGAGCGCTCACAACTTCCTTGGGCAACCCATTCCAGTGCCTCACCACCCTCACAGTAAAGAATTTCTTCCTCATATCCAATCT
>JBCJKH010065515.1:6139-16860 GCA_039877255.1 Loriculus beryllinus | reverse complement strand
TAAAGCTTAAACAGGGGAGGTTTAGATTGGATATAAGGAAGAAATTCTTTACTGTGAGGGTGGTGAGGCACTGGAATAGGTTGCCCAAGGGAGTTGTGAATGCTCCATCCCTGGGGGTGTTCAGTGCCAGGTTGGACAGAGCCTTGGGTGACATGGCTTAGTGGGAAGCATCCCTGCCCATGGCAGGGGGGTTGGAACTAGACGATCTTGAGGTCCTTTCCAACCCTAACTATTCTATGATTCTACCTCCACAAACCCTTTCTTCTATGATTCTACTTCCATAAACCCCTCCTTTGCCAGTGTCATTTTCCAGCCCCTGAGCATCCCTGCAATGTCTGTCTTCGCAATACTTTCATGGTCTGATCTTTGCAGATGCAGAAGAGAAACTGGGGGCACAAAGGGTGACAATTGTGCCTGGGGACAGATTCAGCAGCTGAGAGCAGATGGGTGGGAGAGAAGAAGGCAGCGACAAGGTTTGAAAACGTCTCAGAGGACAAACTTTCACCTATGCCCAGCAGCCAGTGCTAGGATGAGCATTTGGATTTCTCCTACCTTTACCCTTTACTTTCCATTTGAATTTTGACATTTCAGAAGTTATTCTTCAAATAAATTCATCCAGTACTGTACAATGGGATGTCACATTTTACCTGTGGCTAGGGACATGCAGTCTGGATGGCAGAAAACATGCCAGGGAGTGCTGGCTCACCCACCAAGCAGCATAACTTTGCTGCAGCTCTCATTTGTGTAGCACAAAGGTGTTCCTACTCCAGTCCAAGCTGTTTTCTCCTTTGCTGGGGAAAGCTAGCCAGCTAAAGGACACTGTTACTGCAGCCTTCAGCTTTCATACAACACACTCAGGGAATACGAAGCAGCACTTCATTAGCCCTTACTGCACCTTTTCACTGTGCTCTGGACTTACCACAACAGGAAATGAGGAAAAGCAGTGATGTGCGGGAAGGCAGCCTGTAACCATGCAGAGCTTTAAAAACAAATGTACATGGATTTATACACACTCATAGTTTCTCGTTCAACACCCAGTCTTCTGCAGTCGTGTCTTTGTGCCTCCTACATTGTACTTTTGGCATAACGAGTTTGTGCAGAGCCCTCACTCAAGTTTGGCCCATCTCCACCATCTATGCTTCAGTGTGGGAAAGGCGGGGAATTACAGTCCAGCACAGCAAGAGATATGTTGTAGGGTCTGTTTTGTTGGTTGCTGGAAGGAGAGGAAACCTGCACTAAGCACTCTCTCCCTTCCTCTCTAGCCAGGGAACTGGGACCAACTCCTGCCCCTGAGCATGCTGCTACAGCCAGTGGTCAGAAAAGCCTTTAGTCTTTCTATAGAAACCAGCCCTTTTGCAGCCACTTCTGACTTTCAAAAATCACTGATGTCAGCAGGCACCTCTGGAGGTCTTGATTCCATCCCCCTGCCCAAGCAAGGTCAGCCAGAGCGGGTTGTTTTGAACCATGTCCAGCTGGGGTTTGGGCTGCCCAAGGATGGAGACTCCACAATCTCCCTGGGCAGCAAGTGCTTGACCACCCTCACAGCAAAAATCCTCCACCAGTTTGTCTGCATCTCTCAAATGTGAGATGTTCAAACCCAAATGGTGATCCCCCTGGGAGCCCACTGATCAAGATGGAGATGTCCCTGCTCATTGCAGCAAGGTAGGACTTGATGACTTTAAAGGTCCCTTCCAACCCAAACTGGCTTATGATTCTATGATCTGAAGAGGCAGATCCCATACCTATCTAGAGGCGGGATTCCAGGCTTCCCTCCTGCAGCTGCAGACCATGGGAGCAGTGACTTTGCTTGCTTCAGGGCAGGCTACACACCCTAGTGCCCTGGAAACCTGCTTAAGGACTGGCAGACCTCCTTGCAAGGAAGACAAGAGGAGTGTTTAGGTATGAGTGCATGCCCATCGTTTCCTAGGCATGGAGCCTGGAAATACGGCTGACTGACAAGGGAGGAGGACCAGGAAGGATGCACTGCCTTTCCAAGCTGCTTACCTCGATTTAGGCCAAGCTTTCCCAGAATTATCTTGATTTCGTCTGATGTTTATCGAACCAAAGGTATTGTGAGTGAAAGAATTCATATTCATTTAGCCAGCAGTTTCCAAGGAAGGTCTGAGGTAGGGTCCATTCAACTGCACTGGCACAAGAAGCCTGTCACAGCCCTGCAGAGAAAGTATGCTCATTTCTGTATGAGGTGTATGTGTGTATACGTATGCATATATAATTAAGTCCAAAATCATGTTGGATTTTTCTCAGCATTAGTCTGCAGACTCCCATTGCCCTTCAAGAAAGTATTTGGTGAATGACTCATTTCTAAGTTTCCTCCCTCTTCCAGAATAAGCATTTCAAACTGCCTTCCCCAGGTGCCAGTTTACTGCCTTCAGATGTGAATCCTATTTAATTTTTGGTCCATCTTTTTATTAGTCTGTTCCTGGGGATGCCAATACCGACAGATGATTGTGTGAAAATTTGACTTTATAATTCTTGAAATGTTTGGGTTTAATTCCAATTCAAGATGCAGAGGAGGATGAAACTCCAGTCCCTTTGGCCATTCCCTGTGGCTTGATTCACTGCTGTTAATCACTATGCATTGTTTACAATTTCTCAGCCAATTTTCAATCAGCACAAAACTGCAAACTGCTCATATAAAAGCCAGTCTGAATAACTTCTGCAAGAGAGATTTCCTCAGATACCCAGCCAAGCTCAGTTCTTATATAACTCAGCTGAGGCTGGTGGATTTATCCTAAGGATGAATTTAAAGAGGTGACTCAAATTCCAGAGGCTCTGACAAATCCTCACAGTCCAGCATTGCTGGGCATGGGACGGGCTGCTTAGCCTTGGCAGCACACACACACATGCAGGCAGCTGCCTGTGCTGTCTGTGGCCAATTATCATGGCTGTCACTGCTGCTTGCTGCACCAAACTCAGCACTTCCTCCTTTGGCCACCCTGCATCCGATCGGAAGCTGCAGTGAGCCCTTGCAGAGCCCACACATGGTTGTGGTGCTGACAGTGCAGGAGAGGAGGGCAGCACATGCTTCCCAGCATGCACAGAGTGCCGGTTGTCTTCCCCACTCTGCCAAAAAAACCCCAACCCCAAAGCCAGATGCTTGTCTGTGATAGACTCTGCTCTGATCAAACTAGTCTGGGCTCCTCTGCTGCTCACAATGTTCCTCTCTACTCTCCCCGTTGCCTTTCCCCATATTTGACTTGCAACAGAGACCAGAGTTACCACATCAACGTGACTTTTCAAGATCATTCATCTTGGATGGTGAAAATCCAACATCGCACGTGAGGCTCCATTTGAGGAACTTACTGATGTCCCTGCTCATTACAGGGAGGTTGGACTAGGTGACTTTTGAAGGTCCCTTCCAACTGAAACTATTCTATGATTCTAGGCTGTACTTTATGTCACTGTTGTCCCCATGGGGTAGATGCTACCAGACATATTTTCAGGGCTTTCTTTTAAGGCTATTTTTTTCTTTCTTTAATTTTTCAAAGTCTTTGTTTTGCCCCAACCTCCTTCCCCCTCTCAGATACAGGCATGCACCCACTCCAAACCCATATTTCAAGAACTGCCCATGAAGAAGACATCTGGATCAGTATCACCCTTCCCACTCTGAAGCAATCTTTAATCAACATATCCAACTCCCTGAGTCCTGTCCTATTCTTTTTTTCTGGGGTCCTTATGCCAAAATTTTCTTTTCTAATAACCTTAAAAGAGTGTTTGTCTTCTGTCATTCTCTCTCATCCTTCTCTACTACCAGTTCTGTCTCATCCTTATCTGAATATGTTTGGAAAGATCTCGGTAGCGTGGTGGTTTACATCTGGAAGGTATCTAAACGTTCCTCTGTCTCTGCCACATCTGCTTTTCCCATTGCAGCATATTCACTAGTATTTTGTACTAATTCCAAGTTTGATTTTTGTAGATGTGATAAATTTACCAGGAAAATTCTGGTCACCATTATTCTAGCTCATATCTTCAGGCATTTTCTAAAATGAATTTATATGTGGGAAGCAGATAACAACTTTATAATGCATATAAAAATATTTAAAAGCCACTTGTGAATTAAGACTAAGGATTTCAAGTGCCCAACTCAATCTTCCCTAGAAACCAACTTCTGCATAAATGGAGGCCTAAGATCTCTTAAAGTTAATACTGAATTTAGCAGCTGATGAGCTGTATCAAATCTATTTACAAAATGGTTAATCCAGTTCTAGAGCATTTCTTCAAGCAGGTAAATATTATGTCTAACATAGAGATGATACAGTTTTAATGAAACATCTCTTGAGCACAAAGGGAATACATGCAATGCAAAGAGATTAAGTAATTAATGTGAGATCATTAAACTCATGGGACTTTTTATTCAACTACAAACCCATTCTTTCCTGTTAATAAATGATTTAATCTACGTTGGGTGAACTACTATTTTTGTCAATGAAAAAAATATCTCCTACCAAGTCCTAGAATCTTTCACTATCTCTCTTCCTGTCGTGGGGTGGTTTGTTTATTAACCACCAAATTTGTGGTTCATCTCCTGCCAAGGTCTGTTGGCAGTCAGCATATTTCCACTTTTCTGTCCATGATTTTTCCTTTTCTTCTTCTTCTTGCTTTTAAGCCAAATCCTTCCCTCTTACTAAATCCAGCCATTTCCACAGCAATCCCTGATCCCTTCCCTTCACCAAGGCTGACTCTTCCCAAAGCTCAGATTTTATTTTAGTTTTGCTTTCCCAGCCTGCCCATGGCAATAGAGATCTCTTTTTCAAGAGGGGAGTGGAGGGCAGGAAAGGGTGCCCAGTTTTCACTTGAGCAGAGCACAAGTCTTTAAAAGCCTGTGGGTGCAAGAGTGTCTGCTGACACCACATGCAGGTTACAACTCCTGCATAAGCAAAATCAGACATGTTAAGGCTCTGTGGCAGTGTCCACTCCACATGGTGCAGCTGTAACCTGGGATCAGCCCTGGGGAAAGAGCTGCATGAGAAGGGGCTGCAATGAGCCCTCCTGGGACCTCCAGCCCCTCACCTGGGAGCTGCTTTTCAGCTCAGGCATTCAGCCTTGGTGCCTGCTTGAGTCATAGCGCTGCCTTTGTGGATCCCTCACTGACCTAGTGTGTATGCTCAGCATCTCATCTGCCAGCCAAGCCCTCAAGCCCTCCCTGCACTCCGGGAAGCCTTTATAAAATCCTAAAATTCATACCCCAATCATGCCAAATTAAGACTTCCAGACAAATCTCCATGGCAACTGTATATAAAACACCTATTGAAGATACCTCTAGCCATGCTTCTATATCTAGAAGAAGCAGCTTGCTTCACTCAGGTTTGTTTAAACCAGTCACTAGCATATTCATAATAAGCAAAAGAAAGAAAAAAAATAGCTGGAAAGGTAGTAGGTGCAAACACCCTACAGAATAAAATAGCATGTGAGGAGGAATAGCATCACCAGCGTGTGTTCTTTTATAAAAATATGCAAGCTTGGAGCAAGTCTTAGCTCTATGTGTATTTTGAAAGGATGCACCCGCTACATATTATTACACAACTCACAATTAGAAGAAAAGTGCTTTCAAAGGCTAATTCCTTCCTTGCATAAGCGACCTATTTCAATCAGCTTATTTACTTGTTGAAAAAGTACGTGTCATCTTACCATCTTTCCTATTGCCCTGTTCTTAAAGGAAGGCTAAGGATCATGCATGTTTTTCTAAATTAACATGCTGTAATCTGCTAGGTTTTCAAAAATTCATATACTACCTCAGGCCTTATTAGACAAGAAATCTGTCTTCCTCCCACCACGTTCATCCTGCCAATGAACATCAAAGGACTGCAGCATCCCTGACAATCGGTAATGAATCAGGGTTAGACATAAGGAAAACAGTATTCCACTGAAACTGCATGGGGAAGTTTATCCCAGCAGCATCACATTACTCAGATCAGACACAGTCCAGGATACTGGGATATAATGTCCTGGTTAAAAATATTTTGGGACCTCAGTACCGATTTCCATTTAACAATATAAAATAACAAGACCCATGAGAAAGAGACTTTATGTAACAAGAGATAAATAATCTTTCTGTAGGCTACAGCAATTGGTTTGAGTTGGTAATTAAATGATCTCCTGTGCATATTTGACAAAGTGTTTTGAGAGACTTGCAATGAGCAGCAAACAATTCTGTTGTTACCACTCTCATTGCTTATAGGGCACCTTCTCTCTTAAGTATCAGGAGGCAGCAAACAAACATTAACAAATGAAACTCCAGCAGAAACCCAGAGCAGGTTTGGTACTGGGGAGGCAGTTGAAGCACAGAATAAAGTCAAGATTATTTCTGATGGGTTTGGGCTTTGGTGTGGGGTTTTTTAATTAAATGGCTGTAACTCTAGGAATTAATCTTGAAAGGCTGATATTAAGCCCCAAGGCTGTGAAACCCATCCAGAACCACTGGCTTCAGCTCTATTTCAGTTCAATGGCTCCTGCAGATTTCATGGCTGTTCTTGACACTGCAAATCACAGGCACTGAGGATCTGTGTTTCTGCTGCTGTTCTGACACCTAGCAGCTGGAATTCAGGGCTGATTTTGAAAAGCCAACCTTGATCAAGCTAAAAAAAGGTCATGCAGGAAAGCAGCGGCAGGAGCTGGGGGCCCCGGGTGGCAGACAGTGCTCACAGGCCATTTTCCATGGCTCAGGGCGTGAAAATACAGACACACAAGTATGTGATGGGAATATAACTGCAGAATCTCTCACACAACACAATGTGTGCTTCCACTTACCCACAAATGCTTTTTGTAAGTCACTCTTGTGACCAAGGTAAAGAAATGGGAACACGCATGGATACTGTTACTAACTCCTATCAGTACACCTGCAAACATGTATTTGTACTAGAAAAATACCTTGTTTACATCACAAAGAGCACTCCCTTAATGAAGCACTTTATATACCTCCTTGTACTGACATGTTACTTTAAGCTCTCTTGTTTCCTCACTTTACTTTCTCTTAAGGACCTTTGCTTGCACCAGCCCTTGACTACAGTATGGGTGAACTCAAAGTCTGTGATTCATTGCTATGCTTTCCTTGGGTATTGAAGCAAGATGACAGCATCACTGCAGTTCGGAGCAACAGATACACACTGTCAGCTGTCGTGATTGTGCCAGAAGTATTTTTCTATCCCTTCTTGTCTCATTCCCTCTCTTCCATTCAGTTTTCCCATGCCCTCCCCTTCACCCCACTGTCTACTGCTGAGCTGCTCTTCTGCTAAAGCATCTCTCTATAGATCTCTTCTTTTAATGAAAAAATAAATATTCCTGGCAGTATCTTGAAGGTCTGTCTCTGTGGCAGGCACCTCCATGGAGTGTGGTGCAACATGTAGTGAGAAGAAGCAGCAAGAGAAATAACCACTAAGATTTCTTTCATTACTTCATTGCTAGCATGACTCTGAGCTGGCTGCTGTGGTGCTGAGCTCTTGCATTTCTGAAAATTCAGTTATGTGTGTGCCTGTAAAACCTAATCTGTGCCCATTCTCCTTTACATTCTTCCGTGCAGGGATTAATAGCAGAGTGTAGGAGGAAAGGAACCATGGCAAAACTAAGATTCTGTGGGGACATGATACTAAACTGCACCAGAACAGTGAGGCACTGCTGCTCTTGCAATATCAGTGCCTCCAGCTCAAACACCTGCCTGTCTGCAGCACCTCCTCCCTTCCTGTGTGTTTTCATCCTGCCCCAATGAGCCCAGCCTCATTTGGAGAGAGCGGGGAAGAAAACCCAGACAAGACCTTGGACTCTCCTGGCCCTATAGTAGCAAGCCATATCTTCCCCAGTAGTGCACTGGGGCAAAGCAGAGCTGCTGGGCAGGGGGGACCAACAGGTTTGAAGGTTCTGGAAGGACAGTGGATGAGCTATGCTGCAGCATTTGGGTTAATGGAGAGGATAGTCCCAGCACCTCCAGAACCATCTTGCATTCTGTCTTCCATCTCAGAGGTAGGCAGATGCAAGAAACAAGCCGAAAGTGGGAAGAGAAGGGAGCAGAAAAGATCCCTGTCACTTTTCCACGCACGCCTGCCACCCTATTAAACCACCTGATTCAAATGCTGTCTTCTAATTGAGGAACTTCTTGGTATAACAGTACCCTTTTCCTCCTGCTTCTTTTTTTTTCCCCTCTTTCTCCCCACATCACTATCATTGAGGACACGAAGATTTTCTAACTCTTGTGGGTACAAATCCCACCACTTGGCACAACCAGTGGACCACCCCAGCTGAGGGACTGCAACTGCTGCAGCCTTTCACAAATGTGTCCTTCCTGGGATGTATTCTCCTAAATCATATATGATCCTCCCTGCAAAATTCAAAACACTAAGAAAACAAGGAAAAAAAAGACGCTTATCAAAGTGCTCATTGATGTGGCAAAAAATGGGGTTTTTTTAAGGATTAAAACTAGCAGTTCAGTGGAGAATTATTTATTATCTCTAACATTCACCCTCCTACAGGTGCTATCACCAGGTGCCAATACAGGTAGGCGTATAAGTGGAAATTGGTTCCCATTTTATGATGAGACAACCATTGAAGTTTTTCAGTGATGTTTTCATACACAAAATGCACAGGCTTCTCTTTCACCAGTCATAATGCCACAAAGCTGTAATTAATATATTCCAACTGTGTATTTGCAGAAGTATAGTTAAGACAGATAAATGTTTGACTCATACAAAATCTGTACATTCATTCTTATCAGTAGTTAAGTAAATATAAATCAAACCATTAAAAGAACTGCCAGCCCATTCTACCCTGGCCATGTTCTGTTTCTTTTTTAATATTTGAAAGTCAACATTCTCCTTAGGTTTTTTTTAGGAATAAAAACCAAATTCTAATTCCTTAGCCGCCTTGACATGGTGATGACAGCTCAATAAACCTGTATAATTATAGAAAAAATGAGCTCTGATGTTTGATCCTGAGCATACCATTGCAAAGGAATTTTATGAAACAATTATGGAACAGTCCACTTGCAGAAGCGGGTGGACACACATTTATCATGCCACCACCAAAATTCAAATGCAGGGATAATCCCCGGGGCTGCCATTCAGAAGGGTAGTCCAGACCATTCCCCTGCTGAACAAGCCTTTGGGCTGCACACACATGTTGTACATGGACACCCTGCCTGGCAAATCTGGGTTTATAGTCTGTGCCCTTCCACAGCCATCAGCAAACAGGCTGGTGCCACAATACATGGTAATGGCTGGGGAAGTACAGATCTGTTTGGGTGTATAATGTAATCGAATGCATCCCAGTAAACACAGGTAAGTGCATAAAACGTGAGTTGACGTCAAATTTGGGCAAACTTCTCTTTTGATCAAAATGAAATTCATATGAATAATTTACCACTCTAAAGATACATAAAACAGTAACCTTTTTTCCACAGTGCTTAAGAAAAGCTAATTTATTTTAATGCAAGGAATCAGGGAGTTAATTGAACCCATCCTTCACAGTGAAAGCTGTAACAGACTTTAATGCTAAATAAATGTACTGAGAATTGCCAATCTTTGATTTTGGACAGCATTCCTTCGGTAATTGAATTGTGTCCTAATGTCATCAGGTTACTTTTTGCCTCTTACTGAGGGTTTAAGGACAACAAACACCTCTTCAGTAGCAGGGTTCCAGAGCTGGATCCATTTCACTCACAGAATTAGGCACAATTCTGTTTTGGCTGCCAGCAGTGGGGTGCCTAACCTTTCTCCTCCTTCCTCACATGCCAAGAGTACTGCCAGCACTGCCTGCACTGCCTGCACTGTTATTTCTGTCATCTCTGGGGTCCTTTTTCTTTCCAATTCTCCTTCTCCTCCCACTGGAGAGGCAGGGGACAAGTGAGCGAGGGGCTGCTGGTACTTAATTGTCAGCTGGGCTTAAACCATGACAGTCCTCGGAGGCTGGGGAAAACCACTTCCACCCAATTCTCCTTTAAAAGCACCTTCTGAAGAGGAAGCGCACAGCATACAGAATTGAGGAGATGGGGTAGAGGAGAGCCACTGCAGTGACAGAGTATTACAGACTGACCGGCTAAGTGGATGTGAAAGATCCCTGCCAGGAGATCTAGATCTTCAGAGACTGCCCTAAATGAGCTTGAGAGCAGTTTTTGCAGTATTTTAATACTAAAAGGATTCATACACTTATTTTTTTAAAAAAAGTCCTTCTATGTGAAAAATCCCAAATGCTTTAGTGACTGCATGTCAAGAAACCATCTTCCATCTCCTAGGTCCCAACCTAACTGCTGAAAAAGGAGTTTTGCAGCAATCCAGAGTCAATAATCCCAGCACAAATTGGGGTTGTTTTGCTTTTTTTCCATAGGAACAAGGGAAGAAACAAGAAGTATTTGAGAAGAGGAGGAGGAGTCCTGGAAAGCAACCATAGATACCATTTTAAGCAGAATCCAAAGGAATAAGTAACATAAACACCAAGCAGATTACCTATGTTGTTGGAGATAGATGAGAGATGTTTGTAGAATCATAAAAAATGGAATATGCCGTTATGCAAACACTTTTTCCTCAGATGCTAAAAATAGTGAATATAAGTACAGCCCTTTCCTGGGAACAGGAGTTGTGTATGTTCAGAACTTCTGACAATCCAACAGACATACAGAATCCTGAACCAGCACACATCTTTACATTATACTTTTCCACTCCATCTGTGGTTTGTGGGGGGGAGGGGGGGGGGGGGGGGGGGGGGGGGGGGGGGGGGGG
>JBCJKH010065511.1:0-44931 GCA_039877255.1 Loriculus beryllinus | reverse complement strand
GACTGGACAAGGGGTAATGGGTTAAAAGGCCATTTTGGACAGAGCCTTGGGTGGCATGGTTTAGTGTGAGGTGTCCCTGCCCATGACGGGGGTTGGAACTAGATGGTCCTTTCCAACCCTAACTATTCTATGATTCTAGACATCCAAAGCTCTGTTTTGGGCTATGATATGAACTGCCTCAAATGACAGAGTATTGGAAATGTGCATCTTTAAGGATTCTGTTAAAAATTTGGGATTTCTCTGCCTGTCCCACCTTCTGTGCTCTGACTTCTCTTGTTCTTAGTGCAAGCTATGGAAAATACATGGGAGAGAAAAGCAAAGTCTGCTTTCTGTTCAGCTGCTCAGTGGCTGCAATATTAGCTCAGGAAAACTGGGGTTGGGTCTTACTAAATGGGTTTAGACCTGTGTGTTGGAAGAATGTTGCTAAGCTGTAGCTGTCTGAGTTGCAGCCATGCTTAGTTCCCTTTGTTTGCCACAAAATACAGTGGGTTTCCTGTATATTTTGTTGGGCTTTTTTTGACTCTTATTCCAAAGCATTCACGTTTCTTCACATAGCAGCATAAGGAACACAGCAGCACTATGCAGGAATGACCAAGTACCCCAGTACTTACAGTCGCATGGCTTGCTCACTATCACTAAACTCATATCCATAGCTTAACCTGCCCAAATTCAAGACTGTCTAGCTGAAAACTGAAAACTAGTGGCCTCAGTTTTCTTGATTTTTCTGAAGTTTCTTTCCTGAGCATTGCAAAGAAACCGGTGAGGGCTCTTAAAGGCTTTCAGAGCGTCAGAGAGAGCACAGGGGGGAGTGTTGATTTGACGCTGGCTTGTTCAGAGAATTTCCCATGCCTTGGGTTCCAAAATGCTAACTGGAAACAACACACCCTCACACAAGGGGAGGCAGAAAAAGAGGAGTATTTGTTATTCATCTCAACATATGCAAATCTAGAAAAATCAGCTGGAGACATGAGTGCTTTTATAATAGGTGTAGTAACCCAAAATGTTTTCAAGGTATTTCACGTTCTGCTCCTGTTGCAGAGGAAGATGCTGCTTTTTCTACTTTCAAATCCTAATCTTAGGTGATACAAGTCTAATTCACACTTTACAGCAGAGAGTTCTTTTTTTTTTTTTTTTTTTTCCCAGTATTTTTTCATTTGCTTTTTCTGGCCCTAAATTGCATTTGTTACTGCTGAGTTGCATGCAGTCTCTGCAGCTGTTTTTTCTCCTGAGTAATTGTGATCCTCTTAGTATTTATTTATCAAATCCCTGTGAATCCTGAAAAAGGGACAAAAATTGAAATACAAGAGGTGGTTTAAGGCTGAAGTTTGGTGTCCAAATTCTGCAAATCTGCATCTCCCACACCACAGAAGTAACCAGAGTAAAACTTAGTTCACAGTTTCTCTTAAAACGCGTGTTCTCTCACACTTAAACCACAGGAAGATCTCTGTACCATAGCAGCAATAGAGCCACAGCCAAGAACCCAAATGAAAAAATGCCCCAATTTGCAGTTATGAAGAATCTTGTTTGGATATACTTTTTCCGCTGCTCCTCTCCTGTTTGCTTTCTTTCCTCTCCTCCCTTCCTGTTTGCTTTCAGACAAAATGCAGGACAATTTCGCAAAGCTAAAGCAAAATCTAAGTTTTCTGTTTGAGAAAGATGTAAAGAGTTGTTTTGCAAAATAATGGCTTTATTTTCTCAGCCCATGCACTCCATAGATTCTGGTCTTAAGGGATAACATATTTTGGGATTTCTTATTTTTAAAGAAAATATTAGAACTGGAAAAAACCCCAAAACAACCCAGCAACCCACCATGATGAAATTCCCTTTCATTTTTCAGACAAAGCATTGCACTAAACTGCTTGTCACTTTAATCAAGCTGTGTTTTGCTATTTGCTTCAGTGGAGGCATCTACACTGTGGTTGCTTTATGCTGTTATCATGGAGGTTTGCATATATAACTGTTGCTTGCTGCATTAAGGATGTATATAAAACAAGAATAATTTGAAGAATATGAAGATATAGCTGCAGCATGTACAGGTTTCTGTGCATATTGTATATTTGATAAGTTAATTCCTGCTTAAGACACAAGTGGGTCAACCATTGTGAAGCTGCCAACAGTCTGAAGCAACAATTCAAGGTTCCCATTCTGCTGTTCTTCACTCCTGTGGAATGCCTTTGGGAAAATCTTGTACATAATTCAACTGACTTATATAGTTTCTGTTGGATCTTGTTTGTCTGTGCCTCATTTACCCACGTGTCTGGATGTCAAAAAAATGTGGATGGAAGATTAGCATTCAATAGACCTTAACACATTTTTTTTTTCCTTACGTACTTCTTCATCCAAATAATGCTTAGCTTACTTTGACTACGTATTTTTAAATTCAATAACTGGGATTCAATTCAGCACCGGGCAGTTTGAGGGGTGTTGATGGTTTTCAACATTGTGTGATGTTGAGGTTTTCAGGATTGTCTGGTTATTCTTAAACTGTTTAAGAAAAAAAAAAGAAAGTACAGAAACATTATTGAGCATGTATTCCATTTCCAGGAGAAGGGGGAAAAGAAAGGTGAAATCTATTATTTAAGAAAGAAATACAGCCAGTGTGATAAAAGTGTCTTCCCACGTCTTCTGGCCAGGTGCTGCGTGCATATAAATGTTTCACGTTAAGCTTAAAGATCAAGGCGAAGTCTGTGGGGAACCTTGTTTCCTGGAGATCTGCTTGCTAGAGTAGCTCTCAAGTACTGACTTCCCATTTTTTATTTGGTTATTAAGGATGAAAAGCTACATCATTTTCTGGAATAGCAGTTCCTTGCATGTTATTATCTTTGTCCACAGCTATGAAACATGTATTTCCATAGGTATATATGGATACTTAGCCTAACTCAGCCCCTCTTTCTGCTGCTGCTTTATGTAAGTTTAATTCAGAAGATCACCTTTCTATCGTATTGTAGGGTGAACAAAAGATATACAGTTTCATTAGCTGAGAAACTGAGGTTTTTGTAGGTACAGGAGAGTATAATGGCTCTTCAGCCTACGTAAGGCAGGGCACGCTCTGTTACCACTGAAAAGGAGACCTTAAAAGTCTAATTTTCTGACAGGATTCACTATTGGCAATGTGTGTATGTATATGCAGCTTTACATAATGAAATCACTAGTATGAAGTTTTACACACTATCAAATGTTTAGAGAACCAATAGAAAAATGTGATTGAAAATCATTTATATTCAGTTTGTATCAGAAAATTATGCACAGAATTAGAAGCTCCAGCACTTGTTTATTTATCACAGCTACCCTGCATAAATATCCCTTCCACAAAGTAAAGGCAGGCTTTTTAAAAAAGACTAGCACGATTAGCACAGATGTTTGAAATATCTAATAAGCTTAGCAAATATTTTTTTTTCTTTGCATGGAAAAAATCCTGGTTTCTTTATTGTATTTTGTTATTTAGCTAGTTTGTATACTTCTGGTGAATGCTATCAACCTGAACGTTTCTGAAGCATTAACCTTTTCTTTCTAAAAAATGTAATATTTCAAGCTATAAAATTCTTGCAAAATATTATTACTGATGTGATAATTCTGTCAATGTAAATGACAGAAGCAATGTTCGATCAAATGTAACGTATCACTGTGAGATGGTAAATGGTAACAGCCTTCATACAGAGGTATCAGGGAACGCACAAGAGCTGCAGCAATTTAGAATGAAACAAAGCCCTTCAAAAAAACCAAATAAATCCTGGTAATTTACTCAGGCTAAGAGTAAGTATAGGTGTGGGTGTTTTTCCTTTCTCACGGGTGAAGGATTCAACCTATAGATCTTTTTCGTCCTCTGACCTGCTGCTTCTCTCACTCTAATGTATTTGAAGGTACTTTTGATTCATCAGGATGCCTGAAAACAGGTGTCACGGAGTTGCTTGGGAAGAAGCTAATAATGGGAATCTACTGTCTGAAGAGTTTCTGCTCGTGTGTTTTCTCTAATATGACACTCATATCAAATATAAACTTAACAAGGACTGATCTATATTCTGTACCTTTCAGATGCTGTTACTGAATCTATTTCCTACTGACTCTAGGGAAGAGTAATTGTGTTGCTCAAAACCAGACACATGGTTGGTACTGTGTAGAAAAGGGAAACTTATTTTTACCTATATCCACACGTTGTTTGAGGGACCAAGAAGTCTGTATGTGTGTAAATATTTGCACACACACTCCAAAAGCATATGGCTGAGTACATCTGTATATAGAATGGATACTTCTAATTCTTCCAACATGTATGATGTTTAAATGCTACCATCTTTCTCTGAGAGATACAGAGTTCTAATATATGTACCCTTTTAAACACCAAGAACATGTTAATGAAAAAAAGGAGCATTTATTTGCAAGTAAATGTAAATGGTAAAGCAGAATAATTTCTATTTTCACATTAAATTCACTTTAGCTTTGGTTCTCTTTCTTATTTACTGTCTCCAAACCTTCCTGTGATTGTGGTTTTTTAGCAGTTTCATAGAAAGGGTAATCTGACTTTCTAAAAATGGAAGGTAACCTTTTGTTCTGTATGAATATGATTAAAAGGAATTTCCACATGGTTGGATGAAGGGAACAGGAAGAAAGGAGAGCAAGCACCACTTTAATCATCTTCACAACAAATCCGAGACTAAACCACAAGGCTCATAATTTGTTATCTAGTAGTGGTGTATATAATTTGAAATGCTTTTGTGACACGTCTTTAAAAAGCTGTTTAAATCAGATAAAGACTTATTTTTAAAACTTGGTCTTGCTTTACCTTTAACATAATGCAATGTGTGGGGAAAATAGCATCAACAACTTTTAAAACAAAATAAGTAGCTGTTTCAGTTCCTGTGCTGGAAAACCTAAGACTTAGCCAGCTAAAATCAACTAACTATAACCGGTTTTACCAAACCTGTTGTGTTTCTCCAACCACTGTTATTTATGCCACTTTCATAGAAAAGCAAAGGGGCTCCACTAAGAAGTCGCCTTATGGTGAGAACAATAGGAAGGACTTCCAAGTAGTGGAAGATAAAGAAATTATTTCAGTTAATTTAGTTTAGATGATAAATGCAGTTAAAAGCACAGTGTGCAGGAGAGCAATATCTTTGGCAGAGGAAGGAGATAGATAATTTGTATGGTCCATTGCTCTGTCAGCTTTTCACTGCTGTTGCACCCATTTGTGGTATTGGTGCTTAAGTTCAAACACTGGTTTTTAGAATAATTCAGTTAACGAGTTTCTGAAAACAGTTTAGGAGTATGAGTTGGCTTCACGTGTGGTGTCAGAAAAGCTAGCAGTAATGAACATTTCCCTAGCCTTCCTGTAAAGCATGGGGGTACAGTTTCTGTGATTCTTTGCAAACTTTAACTTAAAATATCTCTATTGTGGGGGGTCTTAAGATACTGTGTCCTACTTTGGTCTCTGTCTCTGACACATTATTTTGATGCAGTAAGCATTTTGTTTACTTTGGTGCTCTGTTAAGTGTTTCATGGCCTGGCATGAACGAGTATCTGGTGGCAATGCTAGTCTAGGCTTCCATAATATGTCTGTCTTTGGTTACAAGGTGCTTAAACTGGTGACTAATGTGAAGGAAAGGCTATGCGCTTATGTTATATCTTTTTTTCCTTCCCTCCACACGTGTTCTCTTTCTCATTTCCTGGGTTTCTTCTGTTCTGTTCTTTGAGAAGCTTTTCTACTCACTCCAGACATTTAAAATTTTCCTTTTTTATTATTTTTTCCTTATGCTCATGTTAATCTTAACAGATGCACCAAAGCGAAAGTAAATAATTTTACCTCTAGTAATTCTTTTTTATTAATAAACTCACCTGTTTTTCTTGGGTTTAATCCTTTGGTTTTGATTCCATCTTCTTTTCCCTCTGTCACATATTCTATCATTGAATCTTTATTGCTGCTTCTCCTCTTTCTTAATTTACCTTTAATTGTTCTCATAGCAGGGTTTGGGTTTGGGTTTTGGTGCGGTTTTCTTGTTTGGTTTTTTTTTTTCCTCCACCAAAACCTGGAATAGTTCTATTTCTCTTCCTTTGATTCATTCAAGCCTGAAAAAAAAATGTTTTTCCTTTTTAGGCTCAGTAATACTTCTCAGCTCTCAGGACTTCTGAGGAAGGGTATATAGCTGCTGGCGTTTGCCCACTCTGAGGAATGAGGGGAAAAGAAGAAAAACTCCAAAATTAAGAATCGTAAAGGAGATCCCTTGAGAGCTGAAAACCACTCTCCCTATGTGAAAAACATGTAATTTACATTGCTTCTAACAGACTACAACTGCTATAAGGTAAGCCTTGTTTATTGATAATGTGAGTTGTTTAGTCTGTTTTAACAACGAATTTCAAAGTGTGTGCTGAAAGGGAAAGTGAAGTTTTAAGAGTAGTGCTTAGGAAGTGTACTCTGACATACTCAAAGCTTGACTTCAGCCTGATATGTCTTCATGTTTCCCTGGAAATCGGAGTGCTTGGTCATTAACACAGTGAGTCACAGTAATGTGTTATGATCTGATCTGGCATTTATAAGGAAATATAGTGTCTAGCCTTGGATACCTCTCCTACAGGTCATTTGTCCTAGTGATAAAGAGAGTGCTTGCTCCCAGGGGAAAGGAAAACTGCCCATTATGTCAGCTCACACCCTGGAAAAGGCTACAGATTTCAGTGCATCTATTTGTGATGTGCTCTCCAAAGAGGGTCAGTGTTATAACTGGGGGAACAGAGCAGTTTCAACTATGAGTGAGTGCTTGGAGAAAGGGTATAGCTGACTCTGTCAAGAATGAATAAAAAATGTAGAAAAGCTAGCTTGTTTTATACTCATTTAAAAAAATACATATGTAATGATTCAGTGTTTGGATCATTGATTTATGTCAGTCAGATGAAAAGCAAAATTTCTGTGATGGCTTTATCATTATTCTGACAAGAACTGCTTTTAAGTTAAAGACTGATAAAGAATGCCAACTTTTGACATTACTAGAACAGCTCTATCAGCTTTAATTTTCTTTCGGTTTCTTGTTGTTAAAGAAAACCAGTAGGGACAAATTATGTTCTCAAACTGGTTAACCTTGTGAGGTACATTTTTTTCCTCATAAATTGCCCAACCTGGTTTATAAAGCATTATATGATTCTGTTGAGAAGCAAATTACAGAAATCAAAAATTACAAATACTGAATATCATCAGTCATTAGGCCAGAGGGTTCTCAAACCACTGGAAGACCATGGGTGAGTTGTCCGCAGCTGAACCGTTGTGTCATATTTAACTACAATGTATGAACCCATTTGTTCTGTCTGACTGTACTTTTGTGTGCACAGCTCTTTTATCGTGCTAGAGACCACTAGAGTGTGCTCAATTATAAGTCTGTCAGGAAGCACACAGTGGTGCATAGGGAGTATTCAAGGTTGCTGAAAGTTTATTTTTTCCACTAAATTAGGGAGCTAGTGCTCTTGTCATTACAGGTCAAAGTTAATTGACCTCATACCGTTAGCATCACTATAGTCACAGCACAGAGTGTATACAGAAAGCTGGAGAATTTAAAACTAGAAAGTTTCATTTTGACCAATCTCTGTGTGAATGCTGCCGTTTCACTCTTCAGGAGAGGAGTAGCTGTGCAGATTATGAGGATTTCATGCAAAAGCTTGTTGCCTCAGATGGCTCTTGGGCTCCAGTACATTCAATTTCAAGTCAGACTTTTCTGCCTCTTTGCTCTCTGTTCTCCTTCTTTCTACCAACTTACTAGTTTGAATGTTCAGCCATGGTGTTTTCTAATAAATATAACTGACAGCTAATAATAACTTGCTCCTCTTTAGCCTGTGTTATATTAACATTATATTAACATAGTCGATGTTTTCAAAACCTTCATAAACATTAACTGGGACTAAGCATTGCCCAGCCAAGTAGGCCAGCATTATTTGTGCATTTTGACAGGTAAACTAAACTACAAAACAAAATGGGATTGCTTCCTTGCAACTGTAAGACGATGCAAAAGCCAAGACAATAATATGCATCTTCTGACATCTATTTCTATGCTCAACCATACAATGTTGCTTTTTTTCCCTTCCAGATATGTATACAGTTATCATTATAATTAAAGGGTTATGATTAACATTCTTCTGAGAATAGATAAAATGACTTCTTTGTATTTGTACTAGAAGCTTTCAAGTGTAATATATCATCCTGAGTATGTTATAATAAGACTGACACAAACTGAGCACACCTAAAAAAAAATGCCCTGTGCAGCTCAGCTGGATGTTAGCACAGATACATAAGGCAATATGTGAAGCGAAAGGGAGAAAGAATCGGAGACAGAGGTGAGAAGATGCTGATAAAATCAGCAGAAAATATAGAGAATGACAGAAAAAAAAGGGGGGGGGAGGGGTAGAAGATGGGAAGGAAAAGGAGCCAGGCTGGATTTATTAATACTTAGGGCTAAATTGTATATTATAGATACTATGTCCAGAATATAATAATCAATATTATTTAGTAAAATAAGCATATTGGGCCTAGAATCATACAAGTTTAGAATAGAAAAAAAAAAGTGTTTCCTGCCACAGTGTGCAAAGACTACACTGTCAGTCTTGTCTATTTTTTATGCATTATTGTAAGGGAATAGGAGTATTCTGTATGTTTCATTATCATGACTTGGTGGTGTCATATATCAGTGTGTATATCTTATCATATATCTGTATCTTATCAGTGAATGGAAATTACTTGGAGAGAAATAATTTATCAGTGAATAGTAGCATCTTCGTAGGACAGAGACCCAAAATAACAATACCATGCAGAGTTATTGTAAATTAAATCTTTTTTTTTTAATATTGTTTCCCTGTAGTGTATGTGTTTGCTGTATCCTCTTTCAAGACTTTGATATCACAGAATAACCGTTAGTGTTTAGTCACTTTCTGCACCAGTGATTTCATCTGCTGCGGATTCAATTGATTTCTCACATCTCAGCATAAGAAGGCCCAGGCTGTGCCCTATTACCTGTGAGTGTGTGGTGGCAACAGGAGCAAGGGATGTCAAGGCAAATGCTTTTAGGACAAGAGCAGTGATGATAGAAATACTACAAAAAGCTTTCATGGTTTCATGAAACTGCAGACATTTTCTGATCTGAGCAGTTCAAAATGTGGATTTCATATGACAAGGGGCCTCGCCCTGCAGGATCTTGCCCTAAGTTTTAAAAGAAAAGTTGTGTTATTGTTCCTTGAAGTAACGTTTATTTGCTTTTATATTTGGATTTAATCCTCAACTATTTACACATGAAATTAATTTGTATTATTTTCCTAATCCTATTTGAAGATACTCCTGGGAAGTAGCTCTTTCCTGGGAAGAGCAGAGGGTTACGGATAGATGTGGGAGCAAGCAGATCGATGCTATGCCACCTGAGATTTTACCTCTTAATGTTTTGTGCCACCAGGTAGTATATTTATATTACCTGCATTTAATTGCTGTCAGGGCATTTGAAACTTCTGAACAGACTGAAAATATAATAGATTCTACCTAGCCCCTTGCTGCACTCTTTTGCACTTCTCCAGTCTTAGTTTCATAAATGGAATGGTAATAGAGGCCAGTGGGGCTGTGGTGGCAAAATAGGTGCATAGAAAAGCATAGTCATGAGTATGGAGGCCCTTTGCAACACTGTGGGTGGGTTACTTCTTGAGTTTCCCCTAACGGTAGATGTTTGTAAACATTGCTTGCTTTTATATGGTATTCCCATAAAATCAGCCTTCATCTTTCCTTAATTCATTAGACATCTGCAGGAGCTTAACTCAGCCCTTGGCAAAGGCAGATTCAGACCTTTTGACCTGGATTCTGACAAATCAGGGTGTAATGCTCTTATTAAGGTATGACTGTGTGACCTCTGTGACGCATGTAGGAATTAAGTCTCTTAAAGACAGGATTCCAGCTCATTTGCAGGAAAGACCTTCCTAGGTTGATGGCAGATATGACTGCTAAAATAAGCTCTGAACTAGGAAGCTGGAGAAGAATGCTGCTAAAACTTAACCCTGCTACAGACAGTGAAAGGGAAAGAGGCATAGTTACATGAGGATAAAATTAAGAAAAAGGTAATAATTAACACTGGTAAATGAAAGCTACATTAAGCACACTAGCTGCGTCACTGCAACTGGCTGTTCCTCCTGTTACTGGAAGTCTGAAAATAGGATGCAGGAATTAGAACTCCTAGGAGTGGATACAGACCAAATCTTGTAGTAGTGATAAGAATATGGTAGACATGACACATTCTGGATTAACGAATTGAAAGATATAAACTGATGAGGAAAGTGAGAACTGTATATATAGGCAGTGAGATAGCATTGTCTGTTAGTGAAATAAAAAATGGGACCACTGGAAAGAGGGATGTTGAGAAATATCCAAGACTCAGAACTGGATAATGATATCCATTTTGTGAGTAGAGGGTGGGAGTGACAGGGCAGAAAGTAGAAGTGGAATTTATATGATCATGGGTGACTAATTTTCCCAGACTAAGACACAAATAAAGTTCATTAAAAAATGAACTTTGAATACTATAATCTTTTTCCCAAATTTATTTTCCAATAAAGTCAGGTCTCAGATAATTTTGGAAGTGAATTAAGTAGATTTGTTTATTTATTTGTTTGTTTACCAAGGAGTCAGTGAACCAAAAAAAAGAAAAAAAAAAGATGTGTCATGCTTAGTTTCACTAAACAGGAAGATCTAAAGAGGTTGGACATAAAAACTAAACTTGGAGGAGATTCAGTTTTGTCCAGTTCTCTTTCTGAGAAAAGATAAATCTGTACTTCCGGAGCCTTAGAAAGGCAAACTGAAAAGCTGAGGATACTTAGGGAGTACTTGGAAGCTTACATATTTGAACGTGGAGGAGGAGGCAGAATATAATAACTTTGAATCAAAAAAGTTTTAAGAGCAAGCAAGATACTAGCAGGAAGGAGCATAGATCTCTCCGGAATGGTAGTCATCTTAAACTGTGTGTTAAAAGCAAGAAGAGAATCCGTAAGGAATGCAGAAGAGGATTGATTAGAAGGAATAATTATGCCTGAAGTTTAAAAGATACAGAACTGAAGCAAGAATGGCTAAAAGCTGTATTAAACCAGCCTTTACTATTCATTTCAGTTCCCTGAGGAACTATTCGGCTTTGCAAACAAAAATTGAACAAGGACGAAAATTTCCCATCTTAAGGAGCATGCACAAGTAGAGGGATGTGTGGTGATGTTAAACAACTGATCAGCAAAACCCACCTCATAACCTTAGAGCACGTTCATTGTTACTGAGAAGTACTGGAAGAGGGGCTATAGTCCCACTACTTCCTCATGCTTCCTCCCTTTGCAAAAATCTGTGCTATAGTCTGTTTTGTAAGAACCTTTTCAGAGAGACCTGTTTGATTTGCTAGTAGATCATCAACAAACAAAGAACATCTACATAAGCCTTTTGGCTTGCCATTCAGAGAGCTAGGCTAAATGAGGCTTATGTGTCGCATTCCACTTGGTGCCATAGCACAGAGGGAAAGTCTTTTGGAAAAATGCAAAAGAGATTCATGTCCCTAGGACTCCTTCCTCTTTTACTGCCCCATTTGGAAAGTTTGCAGTGAATTCAGGAGGAGATGACAGGACAAAATATAAAAGTAAATGATCTCAGAGTTGATGAAAATGATTGTACTTCTGTAGAATTCATTTCAGACTCAGTGTTGTTAAGAAAATCAGTTGTCAGCTGACATTTTGATTTTAATATCTCTGGCTTTTAGTTCTCCATCTATAAAATGGGAATAATTTTTCTGCTGCTGAAGGCTGTATGTGAAAATACAGACATTCTTGCTGTATAGCGCGATGAAAACACTGACACAGAAATCATTTTTATTCTCAGTGCAGGAATGTGGAGTGTGTGAGAATAAGATTTGGAATGATCCTTTCATCTGCAGGACTTAATATGTAAATGTTTGAATTAGGTAATGATTTTGTAGGGAGGAAAAAAGAGTTCTAATTACATTTGAGATTGTACTATTCTGGTGTTTCAGGGAGAAACTAAGGTTGTACAAATAAATCAGCTTTGCTTTTGGTTTTGAAGCAGTTTTTCTCAGTTTGTGAGTGACTGACTTGTAAATCTTTATATACATGGGACATATTTCAGTGTATTGAGACTTATTTTCATGTATCATATAAATATTTGCACATAGAGAGAAAGGCTTGTATTGCATACGTATATACTAGAAAAAGATATTAGCTAGGATAGGAGCAACCTTGTGTTATAGTCTCTTACCCAAACAGATATTGCTCAACCAGTGAGCTGTCTACAAGTGAAATAATCACAATAAGCAGTTAAAGAAACCATTTATAGGCTAAGATTTACAAAATCCTTCAGGACCATCCAGCAAGAGTTCCTCAGAGAGATGAGATTTCCGTGTGAGCAAATGCATGCCCACCCCTATGCTTGTGAGGGGGTGCAGGAGGGAGGCTGACTGGTAGACTTGGTTGTTGACCATTAATAGCAATTCACTGCTGTAATTTCTAATTGCTGTTTTAAGGAGAGAAGTTTAAGACTGTAATAATCTATTTCACATACGTAGATACGGCTCATTGCACTGTGTCAGTGTTCAACAGTACTGTTCCTTCCACCATGGACTGGGGAGTAAGTGTCACACAAACTAAGTCAGTCTTTACTCAGAGTTTCACTAGACGCGTTGTAAAATTGACCAAGTGAAGCCTGGGGTGCCAGACGGTACAGTTCTGGACCTTCTGAGTGGGTCAGTGGATATGAGCAGAGATAACTGTTAGTGATATTACTCTGAGTCACTAATAAAAACCCTGACAATGAAAGTATTAATTTAAAAATTCAATATTTTATGCTACAATATTCAGCTATGAGGTTATTGCAAATTGTAGTTGAAGGGAAAACAGTGAAGTTAATAGGCTGCAGACTTTGACAAACAACGAGCCAAGAGAGAAATTTCCACTATTTTTATTATGCATTATTTCTAAAACAGTGTACAACAATATCTTCATGTTTGCTTTATACACTCTGCTGGGTGTATACCTCAAGTTTACAGTGTGAGTATAAATTCTTTTAAGGAAGACGAAGCACTTCAGCAGCTCACTGGCTTCTGTGATATGAGTGCAGTTTCTTCTGCACTGGTTCTTTTGTCTGTAATGTAGCTTTTGTTGCTCATCCAAGAGGAATAGTGGATTAAAGTGAACTAAAGCTGTGAAACGTGATTTGTAAACAGTATTATTTCAGCAGTACTGCTCATAATATTAAAGCACAGGGTTAGGGTTTTGTTTTGGATTTTTTTTTTTTTTTCACAAATGATGAGCTTTTGAAACGATCATGAAAATATCATAGATATTCCAGTACATCTGCAGTTCAGCCCTTAGCTTCCATTCCTCTGAGATTCACATAAAATTTGACTGGTGCTTTCCCCTTTATTTTCTACCTTTGCATATGGTAAATCAAACAGTCAGCATATTCAAAACACATTGGTTCTTTGAATCCTTCTGGAAGACTCCCTACTGTGCTCTCTGAATTTTTAAGTTTTTCAGCATCTCAGATGACAAGTGTTTTCTTCCAATGGACATGTGCGACGCACAGCCTGTCAGGTCTTTTCCGACTGTGTCTCTCAGAACGAACTTCAGTGTTGTTACATCCACTTATTTTTGATAGCTGGAAGCGTTCAGGTCTTTCTCAGTGGATCCCGGAACTGTAATTCTCGCTCTGGAAGAATAAATACAAAGGGCAACCCTTGGCTAACCTTTCCTCATGTTCAGCTCGGCTTGCAGGCTGGAGCCACCAAGGCAATATGGTTTTGTTTCAGTCTTGCTCTGTGTGCTCCCTCTAGTGATCTAACCACGTAAAACACGTAAAACCTCTTCTGAACGGGAGAGCTGGAATTTCCCGGGTGGCTCACAAAGCCTTTAATGAAGTGTGTAGCCCAACCATTTCATTACAACATATTGTGTACTTTTGCCTTTAATAACTGCATTCCTCATCCAAGAAGTCTCTGTTGCTTTCAAAAATGAATTACAGCGGTATTATTTTTCTCGGAATATATTTGTCCATGACAAGAATAGCACTTTCCTAAACTATTGTATTTATTAGCAACCTGTTACCCTCTGACACTACTGTCATTTTCATCAGCCTTGATAAAGTGAGTATCATTTAAAATCTCTTTAAAAATTATTAAACCAGTTTTATTGGTTTGGGGTTTGTTGGTTTGTTGGTTGGGTGGGTGGGTGGGTGGGTGGGTTTTTAACTGTGCACAAAACAAGAAAATAGTCTGTAAAAAGATTAGAATTCTTATACTGATTTGCTGGCATTTGAAAAATCAGACTAGCATGAGGGTGAAATAATCTTCTGTGGTGGGACAGAGGAATCATACTGTCCTGATGAACAGGCTGACTTAGCTTGGAGATGGAGAATACCTTCTAAAACATGAAGCTTGGTGCTCCTGTTCCTGGGTGGGTACTGCTTCAGCTTCAGGAAGAGCTGTTGCTCTTTCTGGCAGTTTAGAGGTACTGAATCTGTAGGAACAGAAGCCCCTGCACAATTTCTCTTTTTTCTCTTTCCTTTTTATCTTTCCTCTTTCATTGCTTTTGCACATGCCTATTGCCTACTGAATTTCCTCTGTCCACTGAGGATGTGAAGATATGAACCAAGATTGTCTATAGATAGGGTGGGAGATCTTGTGCTTGCTTGCTATATGATATGTGAATTTTACCCTGTTAGAGGGATATAATGATGGCATAAGGGAATTTATTCCCTCAAAATACAAAAAACCAAACCCAAATCATATTGAGTACATCGACTCCTTGTACCTCTTACAGGCCCTCTGCTTAAATAATCATTCTTAATTTATTAAACAAGTTTTTAACAACAGCATAGTTACTGGTGGTGGGAGCTACCACTGGCACCTCATAGCTAGGCTGAGGAATTAAGAGGCAAAGAGATTGAACTGTCTTTTGATCCAGAAGTCGTCCTCCTGACATACACTCTTACATCTTTGTAGAAATCATGTGTGACCTAGCTGCTGTGGACAGGGTTAGGATTCAAACTCTTTCCAAGGGTCTTTTCAGCAAGGATATTCAATTCTCTGTAAAAAGTGTCATTACGAAAAGCTTCATCCATTGTGTGAGTCAAAGAGGTTAGAAGAGTTGTGATCAAAATAATTTTATTTCCAGCATAAAACTATTAGAACAAATTTTTTTTATTTTTTATTTTTTCTTTTTTAAACTGTGGCATTTTTACCAGAATTCCATCCTTGGAGCATCACAGAATTGGGTTTCATGTTCAATTCTTGACAGATATTTGAAAGGGATGCTTTTGCTGTAAGCACAGCAGCAGCTGGAGCTACAGCTCAGCTTCCCTTGTTTATAGTGTGAGTGTCATCCTATTCATTACAGTGAAATTCTGCCCTTTTTGGACAAACTTCAGCTTCCCATGAACTTCAACAAATGCCAAGACCATGTACAGCAGCCCCCATTCCTGTGCCAGTGTCAACATTTTAATACGTGTTTGTTTATTCAGAGTACAGCGTACAAACAGCATCAAATTCTTCTGGTTGAGTATTTCTCAGATCGATGTGTAAAGGACTTAATTTGCCAGCAATCAGAGCATTTAAATGAACTGTGCCTCAGATAGCAGATCAGATACCTGCTCACATGGAGTTTCGCTTTTATACAGTACCTCTGGTAGGACCAAGAGGTATTAAATCTAATGCATATGTGTGAATAATTTGTGCATACACAGTGAGAATCACTGGCATAGAAAATAAAAAGGTGATATCCAGTTCTTTCACTAGCCACCAGCAATTCTAGATTAATCCCAATTTATAGGAAAAAAGCTTCAATTAGCCTGACAGCAAATTTTGTCCATTGCTATTGTAGATATTTCCAAACTTTCTGCTAGCATCTGTTATTTAATTCATTCCTGTAGTTGAAGGACAAACAAAACAAAACAAAAATAACCCCAAAAGAAACTTAGAAATTTCCTTATTATGAAGAATTAAGAAATTATGTCAGGCACGTAGAAAATGAAAGAACCTGTGTACACTGTCTTGCTTGTGCAAGGCAGCAAAAGGGGATAGGAAACCACTGAAGAATTCCAGGTCTACCAAAAACATGACCTTGCTGAATGGGTTGTTCACATCAGCTAGAGATGAACAGGAAGAAACTGCAGCAGGCAGTGACTTCCCCTCATGCAGAGATGGAGGTAACAGGGCTGAAAGAGATTTCTGTAAACTTTGAATGAAGATGACAGTGTAGGCAAGATCTGTACATATTAAGTTTTCTGTTTGCTTGAGTCCTTCATAAAAAAATGGAGCAAAAACCCCAACCAGTTTGTGGTTGTTAAAGAGAACCAGCCCAGCAAACGAAAAAACTGCACTGCAGATATCCATCCAAAGGCTGTAGGGGTCACCAAGGGGGTGATGGAGGAGAAACCTGATCCAGAAGGAAGGCTTACTAGCAGAACCAGAATGGATCCAAGCACTACTTCCCTTTGACACAACTATTCAGGATGCCATTTTGGTGGGTTTTTTTAAAAAAAACTTCCTTTTTTCCAAAACGGAATTATGTCTGGTTTTTCCTTTCCCTATATTAAATTGGGCAATAGCTACTTTTTCCACATTCCTGTTTGACCCCTGCAGCAGTTTGGTATTTTTTACTGTTTTCAGCATCCTGAATGCTTTGCCGAAACTGCTAGCCACTCCTCTGAAAATCATGAGATGACTACTACTGACACTTCTTCCCTCGTTTGTGAGCTGAGTCCAGAGAAATTTCTGCAGAAGCTGAATTTGTTGAGAACGTAAAGTCTATGATCCTATGCATTTTAAGCTAGAAAAAGGCAAATTTTAGTTTTAAATTAAATGTAACCCTGCATGCGTGCCAAACCCTGAAACCAGCAAAAAAACAGCACAGCAGAGGGGTTGATCTTAAGACTTACATCCGTCAAATGGTGCTCCAAAGCAAGGGAGCAGCTCAAATACAATTTTAGCACCTCTGTCTTTCAGAACTCAGTTGGATGTGATGTCTACATCAAGGAACTGACAGAATGAAGCTAACTGGTGTGAAAAAAACCCACTCCTTCTGAAGAAGCTTCTAAATACCAGTTGTCTAAGTCTATTGATAAGCAGGGATGCATTATTAATGAAGCCTGCAGCCTGCCTAGTGCTGCTCAGATGGTTCAAGCATTTAGTAGGAAATATTTCTGTGAAGTGCTGCATGGAATAATGACAGTGTCTGTCTTAAATCGAACAAATGACTGTAGCAAGCTCTGGGGAGGCTCAGAGCAAGCAGATGCTTTCCAAGTGAAAGGCAGTGGGGTACCACCTGCTGTAGGCAGGCAAGCAGGAACAGTCCACTAAATATTGACTTGTTAATAATTCATGACAGCAGGAACCCCTAGCTCTTCAAGCAGTGCACTGCTCCTTCATCATGTGGCTTTTCATCACCCTAATGAGCTACTTGAAGAATAAGACACCGAAATGTCTTGCAGATATTCCCCAATCTGCCATAATTCTGAATAGAAAGTTGTCTGCACGTCACAAAATCAAGAGAATTTTAAAAGTGGAAGGATCAGTGGTTTGGCTAAATATTGTTGTTTGCTACATGTTGCTGTGTAGTGACTCAGTCTGCAGTTTGTGCAGCTCCTGAGGCAGAATGTGTGTCCTTTATGACATTTCTCTGGCTAAAAATAATTGACATTCCAGTTTATTACTGGCATATTGATAGTTTTATTTTCAACAAAAGATTACTCACAACTGGAAGTCTCAGTTAACGCTTTCTGAAAAGGATCTTGGTTTTGTGATTAGTATGTATTTGAGACCCTCTAGAGTTCCTGCCTTCATCATGGATGTTAAATCAGCATTTGCAAACGAATACTTTTCAACTGAAAAAATTGGAATTTAATAACCCAGTGATGATGAATAACTTTTGAAAAGTTAGCAAAGCTTCTCTGCAGACTTTTTTGACTTCTTGGTTTACTATCAACAGCAGTAGTTTGCCCTGCTTAAACTTTGCCCTGTTTATGACGAAACGTAGGAGCTCCTGTATGGATGGTATATACCCTGATGATTGTCACTGTTGCTTCTCTTTCAAGGTGAAACACTAACAGAACCTGCCTACTCATTCTGCCCCCCCGTTTCCTTTTTCTAATTTAAGATGGTTTTCTTCCCTAAATATATAATTTTTTCATTTATTTTGGAATGATAAAGTAATATACGGAGATGTTTCTTGTTTGTACGGTTTTTCCAGCAGTCAGGTATCATTCAGCTAACAGACATCTTTACAAACTTCACAGGGAATTTTGCTGCACATAATCAAGATGATGAGGCTTGACTCTGTGAACAGTCTTGATAATTCCAAATGGAATTTAGTACCCTGTTCCTAAAGCAAGTGAGTATCTGCACTGAGAAACTCAAAATTACAGCAAATTCAGTAGTGTTGCTATGAAGAAAGTGCTTCCTTCATGCCGCGAGTGACTTTCCAGCACTTCGTTTAAAAGAGCCATGAGTGTGTACGGCTTTCTCTGCTGCACTATTGAGTTTCTACTACAGCCTTCTAACTTATTAGTCATCTGTATATATTGACAGTGTTTGGATTTATCAGAAAAGACACAAAATGACCTAGGCTCCCCTACTGAGCTGATTGAAGTTGCTCCCACACTTCCACAAAACTTATGCTTTTTTCTGCCATTCATGGTGGTGAAACATCTGTGCAATCTATACTGTTCATTCAGTAGTGGCAGGTCCTTACTAGACTATCTGAAAGTGTTGTGTATGAAATCCCTCTTAAAGAAACCCCGGGAGTTTAAAACTGCAACTGTAGTCTTTCCCTGAGTACTGTTCGTTTTTAATTGAGAAAGGTCAGCAGGATAAAAACAAATCCCACTTATTCCAATCCTAGAAAGAAATTAGAAGCTAAACAGAATTGCTGCACTTTGTATGCAAGGCAGAAGCAATATGAGCTTTTGTTGTTTTATTTTGCTTACACAACACCTTGTTTTATGATAGGTCATTTTTCTGGTCAGATGTTATTGCTAGAGAGTGCAATTGGTCCTCAATTTTATTTTTAAATGGATTCTAATGTCAAAGTGTATGACTACAAATTGGCAACTACGCTTATCTTACTTAAAATGGTATAACTAAACACTGATCACTTTTCTGCTTTCTAAATTAAATGGTGAAATAAGCATCAATCTTGTTTTCTCAAAATACTGCTACATGTTGTTAGATCCTGAGATATCAACAGAATATATGACACTGTTGAGGAGTTATATGCATGAAGTTTGCATGTTTCAATATGTTTCACTAGTAGAAGCAATAAAGTGCCAAATTCTTCACCAACACTGCCAAGTAGACAGGATTTAAGGAGGAGAACATAATAGTGTTATTCAAGAGTGCCTTTGATCATGGGAAGCTAAAGCTTTTGAAATATCTTGCAACTGGCTAGCTTAGAATGAAATTTTTAAAGGCTGCAAGGATCTTAAAGCCTTCAAAGCTGTGCTTTCTGTCAAAAATCACTGTGAGTGCTCTGCTATGTGAGGCTTCGCTAACAGAAGAAATACTTGCCTTTTACGTCACCATTAGAATCTCTGAATGCCAGAAGTAGTTGGTAAGATAGTTTTAAATGTCCACTGAGCCATTTTCCTAGCGGACCTGCCAGGACTCCATCAGTGCAGCTACCAGGCAAGCATGTTGAGGTAGATGATGCAAAGATATGGGTGAAAGAACAGCTGGCAGAAAGGACTCCGTCCACCGCTGCACAACTGTTTGGAATCAGAAATTGCATAGAGAGGAGTATCAGGGACATAATTAATAGACATTTATTATTAATTAAGAAATAGGCATTTCTTAAAATGTTTCACTGTAATTTTAACTAAGCAGAAAAATAAGTCCCTCATTTTCCAATAACTTTAGTATGATCAGAAATAACACTCCAAAAGTCTCTATCAAAACATCAGAGGAATCCCAACAAACTCTTCATGGTGCTGAAAGAGAACAGAATCAAGTCTGCCATTTTATTAATTCAGATTTTTTCTGTGATTAAATTTGTAACTAGTTGTCCTCTATAAACCCATTTATTTTTTTTTCATGTGCATGTACTCATGTGAGTGCTACTTCAGCAAAGGAGAAAAATCGAAGGGGGTGGGATTCTACACTGTGGTAGTGCATGAGGTTGCCACTCCTCTGGCAACACTTCCTGCTTTATTGCAGACTACATCTGTTTCTCTGTTTTAAAAGTCTATTCTGCCTTTCCTCACATTTTCACTGATTTTTTATGGGTTTTTTTCCCACTCTGAAGAGAGAATAGTTCAACAGAATGCAGTAGTTTAGGAATGCATATGTTCAGTACCACCTCACAAGCTGATCTCATTTTTATTTAACTACATCTAGACTGAACCCCAAAATACCCTCAAAACATAAGCCATTAGACATGCAAACACTTTGTTGATTTAGGCAGTAGGTCGACTAATAGATCTGGGGGGGTTTAACTTGAAAGTGAGCCAGGTGTTCTATTAGGACAGCTGGAAGAACAGTCTACCCTGTTGATGTTGCCCATGTCCCAGTCCTGCAGCTGACTTGTTCTATGGCCTTGGATTGGTCCCTTTCTTTCTCAGGCTTCCAGGTTTTAGGGTCTCATTTAAGTAATTTTCCTGGAGTTAACTATATAAGTTTAAATGCACGCTAAGATATGATTCTGATTTGCTGACCGTGAAGAAATAAATCACTGTGTTACATGAGGCAGCTGTAAGAATTCATTAGGAAAATGTTTTGAAAGGATGCATCTAGAGTATCATGGTTGGGACTTTTTATACTTTATAAACAAAGTGCAATATCATAAATCTGAATCTACACCAGCCACTCATGCTTAATATCTATCAGAATGTTTTTATATATAATATATTTTAGTTTGCATGTGCAAATAATCTTGAAAATGTCAATTTTCTATCCAGGAAAAGGTAATCTCATCTATTAGTACATTAGTAACAGAACGGTGTGGAATCATTACCTTGAATGATCCTTTGGAATGTGAGATAGTGGTGTCACGCAGCACAAGAGTGGTCCTGTCCCCAGGAACATTCTTTTAACAAATGCCTTTTTCACACTAACTTCACTTAAGCCAAGAATGTATTTTTTGAAGCTTTTCCTAGTATCACTTTTATCCTTCTTCTCTTTTTTTGGTGGGAAGTCTCAGCTTTGGGAGGGTGAAACAGCTGAAAAACTTATGAAGTATAATCCTTTGACTTTAGCTTAGTGAATGCCCCAAACTTCTGATCTGTTCCCATCCCACCCCCCTTTTTTCAATACTAAAAATTTTCCCCAATTATTTGGACTAGCCAGATCTAGGCTGTACAGAGAGTAAGAAAAAAATATCAGACCCCATTCTGTCGCCACAAGATACAAGTAATTGCTTATAACTTTGATAGACACTACCTATGTTGTGGGCCAGGAAAATAACATCCAGAATTCCTGACCAATGGAGGTAAAACCATGTAGATGGACAGATGTAGTTCTGTTTAGAATAGTTACATTCAAATTCACTTTTTTTAAAAAAATAAATGTTTAAATAGTAATTACTTCTCTCCTTACTGAAAGAAGCAAAATGAAGCAAGGACTTATACGGACCAAAACTCTTGGTACTTACTCTGTAAGAACTGTCACAGGATTGAGGGGTTTGCCTTATGCAGCTTTGCAGGAGTGCAAAATGAGGAAAACATGCAATAAACTACTAAACCCACAAAGCGATGGACCTTCAGAATCTTTCCATCTTTACATGCAAGCTAACAGGCATCTAAGGATGTGAACTATAAAGAAAGCAGAAAGCTATTTTCACACAAGTGTCTGTCAAGGGTGCAAGAATGGAGAGTATGATGCAGGGTAAGCATCACGCAGAATACATTAAGTTTATCTATAGGTAAAAATGTTTTGTCAGCAGTGGTGTTACAGCTGTGATGGTCTAAAGACAGATGAGGCAAGGCTTGCAGGAAAGAATGGTATCTTCCATTAGGTCTCCAGTACAGAGGAGCTTTTGGATGCATGAACCTCTTCCTCATGTTTTGTTTACTTCTATAATGCACTGTAACAAGGTGGTTCCATTACATCGAGGGTTGGAGCTCCAACTGCTGGTGGCTAGTGGGGCAGAGCCTCTTTTACTGAGGCCACCTTGAATATAAGAGGAAATGATGAATGACCAGGGGCAGGGTCTTCCATGCAAAAGAAAACTGGAGATCTGTAGTTGGAAAGATTATATAAGCTGGGACATAAGCTTTATTAAAGTTTTTTTTTCAATTTAGAAAATCTTAGGAAATGTCTCTTTACAGCGACTACATAGGTCAGCAGAGTTCGTTAAACATTCTATCACCTCGTAACAACATTATGTTTCGAGTTGGGAAATGTTATTTCCTGCTCAGAATATTGTTAACTCTCTCAATTATTAGAAAAACACTGCTTTACTGTCATCTTCCCCCTCTGGCTTTTAAAAAGGGTTATCAGTTTTCCTCTGCATTATCAGTTGCTACCTCATAATGCAGAGGAAAACTTGCTGGCTCATAAAAAACACTTGAAGTACTTTTTTCATGGTACAGGAGGGAAAATATTCTTATTCTGAAGTCATATCAGTTTTGATATATTAGACTTGAGATCACAGAATGTTCATTCTCTCTCCTCTTTTCTATTTTTGTTCAGATTTTGCTCAGGACTGCCATTTTATTGCCACTTTCAGAAGTGACTGGATGTGTCTTTCATTGGACTGTATTTTCTGAATGCTCTATTGTTAATATTATTCTTCCTTTCATTAACAACTTTAGATATTCAGTACGACTGTTCTTTAATAATACGTTGAAGAAACAAGTTGTAACAGCAAAGGCAACGGGTCAGTGAGAAGACAGCCATGGTATTTAACCTGGTTCCATGTTCCATTATAAAATATTTTTACCAGAAAAAAACTCTTACTCCTTTTTTTTTTTTTTATCATCCTTTTAAAGAACTAGTGCATTTTAAAGTATATCTTAAATAAGTTTGTAATTTTTGGCATTTTAAGGTGCCAGAGCAGAGAAATGAACCATAAATGAGAAACATCAAAAGTAACTTAGAATTTTTTTTAATATTAAAGCGATGAATCACAGGCCAAATTAACAAGTAAAGGAATCCACCTATAATGAAATCTTTTTTTCTAACATAACACTTCATTATAAAGGGAGTTTTTCTATAATAGTAGCAAGTGTAATTACATTTTTATATATAATTAGGACATTATTATCATTTCACCATATCAAAGTTCATTATAAGACATGTCCAATGCATTTTTCATAGAGCAAAAATAAAAAGAGAACAGGGGTCCTTCAATTAGACTAGTATAAGGACATCCACAGAGACTGAGGGAAGCTGATCAAACAGCTTAGCCCAAAAGGGACCAGGTAGAAACTCACTGCTACTCTGGCACAGGGAAGTTGTGTTTTTACATATCCTATTTGGTATTAATTATACTTTTCACCCTTCTCATATTCCACTACATTGTTTGGGATACAAAAGTGCTTTTCAAATTGTAATCAACCAGAGCTAAATATGGAAGATAGGAAATCTCTGTAGTCTATGAATTTGAGCCATGAGAGCTTCTCTACCTTCTTGGGTATGTTGCTCTTACACCCAGAAAGTTACATCTGTGTCACCAGAAGGGCATGCAAAGGGAATGCACGTAAGGTATTCCATTTTCCAGATTAATTTTAAAGTTTTTGGTACCTCCCTCTTTCTCATTTGAAAAACAATTCGATGTTTTCCTCTTTCAAAAATTCTTTTATTTCTGAGTAGGGTAAGGATTAAGGAACTATTGATAATCGGCACAAGAACAATCAAATGTCATGTTGATTATTAGCTTGTATATTCCTTAAACATTGTTAAAACTGTGCATAGTTTGATTATGCTCCGTGTACTTTCCTAATCCTGAAAGAGTTTGTTATCTGATGCACCCATACATGTAAATTCTACATGACTTTGTAACTGCCAGAAAAGGTGTGTCCTCTTCTCTTTATAAAATACATTTATAAGTTCTCTGGTAGAGCCATAGAATGGAAAGTGTTTAATTCTGAATTAATGTTAAACTGAGTATATTTAACCCATTTATCTATCAGTCTAGAAGCCAGTGACAGGTTAAATCACAAACACAGTAGGAAAATGTGTATTTCTAGGGCCATATAAGAAACTGCAATCATTTGTGAGGCTGGTAATGAAGAGATCTAGTAAGATCTTGAAAATGTGGCTTTGGATACTCCACCTGTTCTGGGATGTGGAAGGGGAACTACCACATGGTGCTGGACTGTGGTATCTAGTGTTTGGCACTGCAGATGTGTTCCTTCTCCAAGAATGCACTATAATGCATACATAATGCTCACTAATGTGACAACAACTGGATGAAACAGATTGTGAAATACAGAAGTCCTTTAAATGGCTACAGGTAAAATGGCCCACTCATCAGAGAGGTGCCTAACTTGGTTACTTGACTGCTCTCCAGGCTGACAGCTCTTCAACTTGGTAATTAGTTTTGGGCAGTGGGAATTGCTGTCTTTTGGGCAGTTCAGAATAACACAAAAGGTGCCTTGTACAGAAGGTATGCTCACTAAACAAAGGAGCTGCTTTCGCATACTCTTGCAGGCTGCTTCTACGCTATGAAAAATCCAAGTTTATGTTGAAAGTATACTAAATAAGGATGCCATTTCTAGAAACCAAATAAAAAAAACCTCAACCAAAAATCACCTGTTTGTTTTAACACTGTGTCCTGGCTGACAAAAGCAGATTTTTGTCTTAATAGGTAGTGGCTACAAAAATGACTTCTGCTGCCAGACCAACACTTGCTCTAATCAAAGTTTGCACCTCACCACACTGCTCCCTGACACTCCTGTGCTGGCAGAAGGCTGTAATACAGACCAGCTCAGGGATAAGGCAAGAGGGAAAATGAGTGGGAGCCCCACCTTGCCCTGGAACTAAAAATATCTTGCTATGACTCTGTTCTAGAGATCCACATTCAATACATTTCTAATGACAAGCTGTTGTGTCAGGTTGATTTCTGCATGTGAGATGAAGAGAATCCCTGGCTTTATAAGAACTGTGGTGACTCCAGGTTTTACTGATGTTACAATATTTGGTGATTGCTAGAAGGTAGCTGATAGATTTTCTACTGAAATGGGTGATTGCAGAGAACTGACTGTAGCAGTTGGCATTTTATTTTGCTCGTCTCAAATGATACCTCTGGCTGTGAAGTAATATATTTCAGTCCTGCATTTTGTAGATCCCTTCCTGTTCTGTTCTGATCTATAGGCTGTTGTAACACTTCACTGTGCTCTGCATTGTAAGGCCTTGTCACATTTTACCTATAAATATTGAAAGAATATATTACTTTCTGCTGTCACACAGAACTCCACTGACAATTATTTACTTTGTTATTCCTGGAATAAGAATGACTTTCAGAATGATGTAAAAGTTTTTTGTGACCACCAGTGTGTCAGGGTGTAAACTGTCACTCAGGTGGTACATTGCAGGCTCTGACTGTTTCTTCACACTGCACAGGCAGAGGTTGGAGGTGGAATGCCATCACGCACTGCCAACAGCCCTGACCCCTCACAGCCCTCCTGCTTCCCTACAGCGAGCTGATTGGCAAACGCATCAGTCCTGCAGGGCTGAGAACAACCTCATTCCTTTTTTTAGCGTAACATGGGTAAAACATACCTAAATTAAACTAGATTAATGTTCTTGTCTCACTTGTTCATTTCTTCACTTTCTCCTTTCTTTTCCCTCCTAGCAACTTCCATTAATTACTTGCATTTAGCTTAGAATTATCTCCTTTTTGCTTGTTTTCCTCTTCTCATTTCCTCTGGAACCAGGACTTTTGTCCTGCTAGGACAAAAGCTAAAGTATATTTCAGTTGCTATAAAATGGGGTAGTATTTGTTCAGGGATCTGACGGATCTTATATAGGACACAAGAACTGCTGAAAGATCTAAATCAGAAAGCTACAACAGGAACTGAAAGTTCAACTGTAAATAGCACAGGCACAGGAACTTCATTATAAATAATTGCATTTATCTGAATGGTTTCTGCAATGCTCAAGTGAAAGAGGGAGAGTAACCGAACCCAGGGGGTTTATGTTATACCTTCCACTTTCGCAGAAGTGGGCTTTGCTCAAGTGAAATCCTTATGAAATCACTGGGCCCTGCTGGAACAGTTGGGCTTCTTCCCAACTTTACTGGGATCTGTGAGACAAGACACAGAACGCAGGGAGGAGAAAAGCCTGAGATAGCAAGGGTGGAACAAGAAGATCTGCAGACCACCCATCTGCAGATGTAGACAACTGTTCAATGCAACCACAGGTCTCCACTAGCAGAGCAGCTGTCTTTGGTTCTTTCTGTAACATTACAGCACAAACGACTTTTAAAACAGGTCTGGAATGAAACAAATGTGGGGACCTCAGCTTCAAGTTGTGCTGCATCATTTAGTCTGACACAGAGGCTGCTCAAGGGCACTGTTAAGCTTTTAAAATCTCGTTGGTATTTACAAAATACAAGGAGACTCCTGTCCTTATTTACCAAATCAGCAAAGACGAAATTGTGATGATAGTAATTTCTGCTATGTAGTCCCATGTTGGTGAGGTTTGGATGACTTAGGAAGTAAAAACCTAGTCAAGTAAAATACTGTACTTACTGAGGGATAATTTTTAACTGCTTAAAAGAAGTAAAGCATGTCACTTCCTCTTTGTACTACAGACCAGATAAATCACCATTTTTAATGAATCGTTGCATACAGAGAGTCAGAAGTTACACAGATACCCAGTTTTATTAATTGTAAAAATCTTAATTATTCTCCTGCACTCACAGCCAGGAAAAAAATGGTGATGTGGAAACCTCTCAAGCTTCCGAAATTCCAGCTGTGCCTTCTCTCCACTGTACTCTCCACCTTACAGAGTGGCTTCAGTCTTTGAAGAAATAAAACACTAATTTTTAAAGAGAAAAAAGGTACATAAACCTGATTTAGCATAGAGTAAAAACATGTGAAAACAGCCATGAGAGGAGGGAGGTGAGACTTCTGTGACATTGTATTTTCTTTCCAAGAGAGTAATGCAACAGCTGTTGCTTAGAACATGTGTATGAACTCTTTGCAATAGGGATAAGAAGAGGCTCTGCCTGCAGGCTGGGCAGCTGAAGCCAAATTATAATGTTACCCTAATGCTGATCCTGGCTGCAGGGCCCATTCATTGTCCCTGTGTTCATCAAAGCACTAGCCATGGCTGCAGGTATTCAGTTTGGAGTGGTCTATTCCTGATAAGCTCAGAGAATGAGCAAAGCAGGCTCTTGTCCTTTTGAGAGACTGTAGATGTCCCTATAACCATTCATCACTTCAGAGACTGACTTTCAAAGTATTATGCAGCAGCTGTTTGCCCTTTGGCCTTTTCCATTGAAGATATTTTGCACTCACACAGATACATGGTGGCAGCACTGTGAATTTCTGGTGCAGAAGTGCTGAGCTAGAGGAAATCGAATCTCAAAGACCTGGGTAAGATGCTGAGTCCAGTTTCTTGCACTGAAACTTTTAACACTTGGCCTTCTATCTGAAGTCATTTGAGTTTAATTTTCTGTGATGGTTAGCATTGGCACAACTGTTCTTAGCTGTAGTCATGGGAGCCTAGCACCTTTTAAAGGAAGGAGGAAGACAGCAGGAGAAAATATAAACCGTCCAAAATTCAAAGGACCTAAAATGAAGACCACTGACAAATGTTCAGTCAAAATTTTTGACTTTGTCTTGCCTCTCTATAAAGCAAGGTTGTTAACAGCTATATCTCTCAAAAATGGATTTTGGGGATTTCAGTATTTGTTAAAGCCCTGAAGAAATACTGTTCTCTTTAATGAAGCTCTTGGGAAGAAAATAAGTTTAGTGCTAACATGACCTTGTCTGCCTATCCTTCCCCTAGACAGCTATTCCCTTCACAGTAGATGTCCCATATTGCACTTCAAATATGGCAGGTAGAAAAACAACATGAAATTTTGTCCATGGGAGCTTTGCTTTGCCTGTGACATAGGAAGGGCTCTGGTTCCAGTGGCACCCATGGCTCTGTCCAAACTGGCCTTGAACACCGCCAGGGATGGAGCATTCACAGCCTCCCTGGGCAACCCATTCCAGTGCCTCACCACCCTAACAGTAAACTACTTCCTCCTTATATCCAAAACTTCCCTTGTTTAAGTTTTAACCTGTTATCCTTTGTTCTATCACTACAGTCCCTAACGAAGAGTCCCTCCACAGCATCCTTACAGGCCCCCTTCAGATTCTGGAATCTCTTTGGAATCACCAAGACACTGCAGCCTTCTTAAAACTGGGATTTTTGTCAGACACACATAATTGAGCTAAAAGAAAAAAAAACATTCATTAAATGCTGATGGCTTTGTAACACAAGAGATCAGACAAAATTAGACCCTGCATATTACATTGCATATTAACTATACATTTGTGTAGGTATTGTATGTGGTAACAAATTAACAGCAATTTCTAGTGTCATGGAAAACTTTCCCTGTCCACATACCAAACCTGCTGGGATTTTTATTATTTTAGGGCCTACTAGTATTTCTGAAACTGTTAATAGATTTTACCTTTTAAGTTCAGTAGTTGCTTAATATTAACAAATTTTTTATTTTTTTTATTTTTTTTTTTAATTTTAATTCTGTGCATACTCTGAAAGTTTAAGCAGTATTCTAATGATTTGCCAGTTGCTGATTCCTCTGTTGCGGAATAACTTGCGCTGAAAAACTTGAAAGGCATCTCTAATTTCTGTTACTGTCAAAATCTGGGTAGGTCTAACATTTTACTTTGAAATTATATTTGTCTTATGAACTGCTTATTAGGTGATTATATGTGCTGTTTAAGCCAGAACTAGCTGGAAACTGAAATAAAATTATTTTTAAAAGACTCAGTGGTAGTTCTTGTTGAAAGGCAGTTTTGACTGTGCGGCTGTCAGATAGGGCTTAGAATAATGAGACACACAGGTAATCAGCATGAACTGGCAGGATCATTTTTTCCGTGATTTCATTCCAAGGGGATCTGATTAGAAAAAATATTACTCTTATTACTGAACAAACATTTTAAGTAAGTTTGGTTATAAAGATAATTACATATGGCATTACTGTTTAAGGCAAAATAAAATATAAGTAAACAGAGGAAAATTACTGTTTCAAGGATTGTCATTTTAGCAGACAACTAGCCAAACATTTTTTACTACTTACAATTTAAATGTGCTACTCCAAAATTATGAAAAACTTTCTAGGTGTGGAAAACATTCTAGATTCATACAAATTAAATACAAGACAAGGTACGTGGTTGTATTTTCCATCTTGCCTGTACAGGTTGGTGGTTTTTTGTTTGTTCTAAAATGTTCATTCTACCCTTTGGTTATCATTTCTTATTTACAAGGCTCCCTCAATCTCAGTGGACCTCAAAACACCCTACAACCTATTTTGTGTGATGAACTCTACTTCTCTGATTTATTAGGAAGTTCTTGTTAACTTTGAAAACACATAAAACATAACATAAAAATAGAATTAAATAACAACAGAAGCATCTGAGTCTGTAATGCTGTGAATAGACTACTTTAGCACAGGGTAGGGAAAATGAAGTAATGTCTCTGCAAACTCTTGTTCCTCTTAGGACTTGTGTTGTAGTAGAGCTCTGAAGTCCGAAAAGAAATCTGCAATATAAGCAGAGGATGAGAGAGGAGCTAGCACAAAAATTTACAATTGTTTCAGCAAGGAAAGTAGAAGTGAAGGAACAGCTGGCATCTCTCGCTTCAGCATGCCCTGAGCACTGTTCCAGGCCCCCCGGTCATGGCTATTGTGATAATTGAACTTGTGCTGCTGCAGGAATTAAGATCTTTTGGCTTTTTTTTTTTGATACTGAATGGTTCAGAAATTTCTTTCACTCTTATTTGTGTATGTGAAAATGAAGTGGAAAGGTAAACAAACCTGAAATATTTTGGCTAACTCTTAAGCCAATGATTAAAGCTGCATGAGACAGCTCAAATTTTTACATCTTTATAAAATTCAGTTTAGACTCCGTATCACCCCTTTGGCATTACTGAAACCTGATGAAGTTTTTGCAACTAGCTACCACATGCTACTTTATCATCACAGTAGATTAAGTCTGTAGTTAAGTAAGTTAAGTAAGAATAAAGTCTGATCACTCCCTTTTGACTTTTCAAAGAAAAATAGCATGATCATCAGAGCTCACACAGATTCTCTTGAATCTGACAAGTGACAAGTTTGGAAATGTGAAGCTAAGCTACAAAGCCCTATCCTTTTCTAAATCTCTGGATGTAACTCAAGAATGCTTTTAAAACTGAAATTGTAATTATAAATTGAAACAGCTCACAAAGGGGAAAAAACGGGCTGTTCAACATCAGCTATCTACCTGGAGTTGTGATAAGAATGCCATCATTTATTTTAAGACATAATGAGATGTCGAATTTAAAGAATATTTATTTGGTAGTCATCTCCTACATGATTTCCTATTAGTTTAAACTGAATAAACTCAACAGACCAGCATTAGTAACAAGCCAACAGAGTGCCAGTTGCCTGGAGCATTATATGGGTAATGGGTGACAAAATTAGTCTCAATAGGTATATCTGTTGCTATTCCACATTTTAACAAAGTAACTTGGTATGCTGTTGGTAAACCCAAGCTGTTCTTAATACAAAGAAATAAAAAGGCTTTTTAAAATGCTGGACCAGACCACTGGGGAAGGAAAGAAGGAAGGTATAGCTGGCATCCCCTCAGTATAGGTGTCTACTTACATACAGTCCACTTTACCCAGTGAACTGAACATAAGAGCATTTTCAGTCCCCAACTCCCACACACACACGCCAAAGAAGTTTGCGCTCTGCTTGTGCAGATGAGCAAGGCTGAAATCAAACACAAGAAGAAAACACTTTGTAGCAGCCAGACAGACACTGAAGTAGGTGGAGGCTTAAAAAATCAGCCGTAAAACGGTAACTGAGACCCCAGCCAGGAACTGCTGGATTAGTTTAAAACTAGTGCTGTAGTCTCTGGCGGGAAGCACGCTTCGGAGAGAGAGGAGGATTGCTGACATCTAGTGTTTACTCCTTAAACAAGTGGTGTGCTTCAGATTTTAAGGAGCAAAAGTGTCTGTTGGGTTACAGCCCCTGGGTTGCTCAGAGAGCACAGGGTGCAAGGCTCCATGACATTAATTTAGTGAGGGGGTTGCAGAGGATGCAGATTTGAATTTTCTTGTATCTGATGCCTGTCCACATTAGCCGTGTTTCTAATATACCTATCCATTTATACACCGAGGCAAAGAGGACTGCAGGGGGAGCTGCATTTGAGCATATACATTCTTTGTCTCTGCTAATCTTCTTTCCTCGAACCAAAGAGCAATTTCTAAAACCAAGATCACCAATCAACGCAAGCAAAAGTCATAAGAAGACACTAGGAAAAGTTTTTGCCTCACTTCTTAAGCCCAACAATCAAATTTTACTGTATTTGCTTTCCATACAAAACAAAAAAGATGGAAAAGAATGCTTCACAGATATTGTAGATTAAGTAAGAGCACATAAATATTGTATGTCCTCACTGTAATTCTCACTATGTTTCCTTTTAACCAAACATAATTCTTTTATAATAGTTTCATTGGAGAATATGTTTTTCCTCCTTATGCAAGTTCATTCTCTTTATTTTACAGTTAGTACATGCTGCCTGATTATGTTAGGACTGTCATTTTGTGCTGTCATTATTATCTGGATTGTTTTGTTAGCTCTGTCGCTGTTAGACTCATTATTCTCAGCCTGCTAAATGTCCTGACCTAGATTTGATTGCCTACCAGGTGACTCATTATTTAAATTAACTGGTGTATTTACATCAGACATTACAATCTAATTCCTTGAATTAGATTGCCTGCTGATTCTTCCTCTCCAGATGATTGATAGTTTGAATGATTACCATTTATGAAAAAAAAAACCAAAAAAAAAACCAAGCCAAGCCCTCCACACCCTCACCCCCCCAGAGTTTCTAAATATGGATCAATATTTTAAGTATTCCTTTTCTTCTATACTTGAGCCTCAAATTTGTTCTTGAGCCCTCAAGATGGGGATGTGGACTATAATGATTTTACAGTGGAAGGTACTGAGAATTTAATATTTTGCCTGTAATACCTTTACTTAAATATTCTAGAAAGATGTTGTCTGGCTACAATTGAAGCTCTCTTTACATAAGTTGCAGATACTTTTATACACCAGCTGCAGGGAGACCTTTGCTCTAAACATGGGAACAGATAGTAACTTCCGTGAACACCTCATGCAATCTAAAGGTTACATTGAGAATGTCTTTTTTTTTTCAGTGATGGATGACTGCTGGCATGAGCTGTATCATTATTTTGTATGGGACAACTATTACAAGTGCTGCTCATCAGCAAGAGTAAGTGGCTCATGATCTGTCTCTCAAAGATAAGATGTGAAAGGGACATAGACCTTGGAAATTACTTCCAATCTATTACCTTAGCCATAAGGCCATTCTGATGAGGATATCACCTTGTCTTAATGTGTTTGTCTACAGAAGACACACTGCATAAAAAAGATGAACCATTTAAAAAACCTTGTAATTGTTATCGTCTATAAAATGTTTTTTAAGTCATCATTCTTGCACCACTAAAATTGATATTTTTTCCAGCTGACGATCATTTTTGACTCTGCAAGGTCAACTGTTAAACTGCTGCTGTCACACTAAGATCTAAACCTGTTAGTGTTACACAGGACAGGAGTTATTTCCATGAAGTTTCTGTGTTTACAGTGGAAGGGGTGAGATTTCCTTGTTGCTCTACTAAAGGTTGCTCTAGCTCTTCTTTTTCTCTAGAGCATTTATTCTCTTGGTTTTAGTTTGACAGTTTTGAGTGAGGTTAGAAGAGTCCATCTTTTTCAAAACTTCTCTGGAAACAAGTATTGTTCGTGTATATTCATATACTAAAGATGTAAAAGGTTTATGTTTTGTGGATAGTTTGCAAGTTTTCTCATTGAGAAAGCTTTGTCTCTGTACATGGTCACAAGGCACTAAGAAAAGGAATAATGATGGTTTTATTTTTGTAGTTGACTGTGTAGAAAGAAAGGAATCTGTCATTACTTTTTACAAGGCCATGTAGTGACAGGACAAGGGGGAATGGCTTTAAGATGAAAGAGGGGAGATTTAGATTAGATCTTAGGAAAAAAAATCTCTACTATGAAGATAGTGAGACACTGGCACAGGTTGCCCAGAGAAGCTGTGGATGCCCTATTCCTGTAAGTGCTCAAGGTCAGGTTGGACAGGGCTTTGAGCAACCTGGTCTAGTGGAGGGTGTGGAGCCCATGGCAAAGGGGTTGGAACCAGATTGTTTTTAAGGTTCTTTTCAACCCAAAGCATTCTATGATTCTATGATTACGGCAAAGCTAATAGAAACCCCTCAGCATTGTAGATGTAGCAACTTCTGTTATTTAAAATGAGCGCGGGTAGGGAGTACGCAAGCAGTCAGGCTCATTGCCGAATTGTCTCAGCTCAGTGTATATGGAATCACAGGCCTAATTGTAATTAAATAAGTAACCCAAGTCTCAATCCATAAAACACATAAGGGTATAATTAACATTAAATAAGTGCCTAGTCCTATTATTTTAATGGAAGGTGAGTATGGACTAATGTAACAAGTTGACAAGAGAAATTGTAGTTGCTCCATCCCTGGAAGTGTCCAAGGCCAGGCTGGATGGGTCTTCGAGCAACCTGGTCTAGTGGAAGGTGTCCCGTGGCAAGGAGGCTGGAACCAGATGATCTTTAAGGTCCCGTCCAACCCAAACCATTCTGTGATTCTATGATGTACTTTGTTGAATCAGGACCTACTGAACTCCATGTACTTCAGAGTAGCAGCCTTAAAACTCTTCTAGAAAAAAAAAAAAGGATTTGCTTTGTTGTGGACTCTATCAAATAGCAAAACCTGGAGTGTACAAGAAATGTATGTGCATAAGATGCATAAATGTAGACAGAGGATATGAAAAGAAAGAAGAAAAGCAATGCGTTTAAGCTAACTTAAATTCTCCTGGGGAGCATGAATCAATGCATAAGGCACCCCATGTTTTATTTTGTCTGATACGAAGTGTGAGAGAGGGTTAAGATATTGTCTGTGCTTATTAAAACAAGAATAATTCTTGTATCATGCTGCTGTGTGGAAAAAGACTATTCATAACACAAAGGATTGATGTGATTAAAGCCCTTGGTGGCTAAGGGCTAACCACAGAAGCAAATAGGCAGACCACTCCATGGATGCTTGGACAATTTGATTCAAAAGCATCTTGTGAACCCCAATATCCAAAGGGTGGATGGAGAGCCTGTGTACTTCAGCGTTTACATTACTGGCTTTCAAAATCACCTGTTATTGAAAAATTATGTGGGTATTAAATCAGGTAGAAATTACAGGAGGAAGAAACAGGAAAATAGAGTGAAGAGATTGACAACTTACTATCAATGAAGTCTAGAATACAGGAATATGTGTTAGCTGCTAATTGCAGAAGACAGAAACTATCAAACTGTTCTGCACAGCCAGGGTAAAGACTGCAGAATTAAACATTAATGCTAAGCTGCTTAAGATGAATGTTGTGACTCCAGACTGTGTACATTAGAAAGGTTGACAGAAGACTAATTTCTAAAGGAGAAAATGTTTTAAAAATTAAGCACAGCCATCAATAAATCAGCCAAGCTTAAAATAAAAATAGGGGTTTGGATATATATTCTGACATTTGACTATAATATAGCTATAAGAATAAAGGGTTTAGAGAACTCTGTTCTGAAGTAGTCACTATTTCTTACACTTAATACCTTTATGCTGGAGATTGTGGTTAAAGAATTGTAACCAATGGTATAGTTCATGGATTTGTATCAAACTTCATATGGCACTAGCATGACAATAATGATTTCTCTTAGAACATATATAACAGCACAGATCTTCAGACTGCCTTACCAGCATTATTTAATGACACGCACAATAGCCCTTTGAGGTAAGTATTGTAGAGAAGGAAAAGCTGAGGCATAGCAAGATATTTCTTAAAGCTATTTTGTGAATAAGCTGAAGGGTAAGAATTAGGATTTAAGAGGACTTAGTTCCTCAAAATGACTAGGGAGCGTCTCTGTACAATGGTTTTCAAAAGTGATTAAACTATTAAAATGCTTTCATTCAAAATGCAAATAACACATGTGGGCTCTAACCCACTCTGATGTCTTTGGCCTAAACTGCTTCTTTTCATTGTTGAGGGCTAGATCTTCAAAGAGGCTTTGTAATCTGGACTCTTTTAGCGAAGTGCTTACATCAATAAGACTACACATACAGAGTTTAAGTACATGCATTAATGCCTCTGTGGATTAAATCCATATGGTTCAGCACCTTAAAAGAGCTGCAAATTTATGTTTTAATGCTATAAACTGCTTAAGACAATTAATTTTTAATAGCAAAGGCATTGCTTTTGACACACTTCCTCCAGTATTAAAATTAAGATCACACTGGTCCAATCCTTTTGCTTGGACTCATTCAGCACCACCAAGCTTCCTCTGTGTTAGGCTGCTTGATGGATAATGCACAGCTGTTCGGGGACATCGTGCAAACAAAAGTCACTCTAGGGCCCTTTTTGAACTGTGCTGAACTCTGTTCCTGCTGGCTGGGGAGCCTGAAAGTTCCTGTTCCTGTGGAATTACACCCAAGCTAATCCAATGGTTAACTCAAGGCCTTACTTAACATGAATGTTGGGGATCTTCGCAAGAACAATAAAAGAGGAGGGCTGGGATGATCTGTTTTGAGATAACACAGTTTCCCTTTTATCTGACTTATGGACCTTGACTCCAGGCCACACTTCACTGCAATTCTGAAAATTGTGTGTATATGTATACACACATAAACAAAAATTGTCATTAACTTATTTGTTTTCGTAAGTAAAATATTTTTGTTCCTATTTTACAGTTAGCCCACCAATATTTTAACTGTATACATTTATCAGCATTTCTTAAGCAGTTATCAATATGTATCTAAGCTAGCATATGGATTCGAGCAGACGAGGACTGCTTCAAAGCCACTCAGTTCTGTGTCTTAAGTTTTAATTACAGCAAGCAGACATTATTTGTCATGTTTTGGTTTAATTGTGTTTTTTATCATGATCTGTTGCATTTGATTATTACTTTCGGTTTTCTTCTTTCTGGAAATGAAGCAGCAAAAAAAGCATGCCTTTCCATCTGACTTGCGACTTAAGGAATGACTTTCTGATTTCCTCTTCTGGTGAGATTTTTTTCAGATCTTGTATCTTGCTTTTGAGAAGACTGTACTTAAAAATTGCAATACCCATAGGTTTCCAATGCAAGATGTTGCAAGTGCAACTGACTTGGCAGACAAGATGACAGTAGCTGTTTTTAGCTCTCCATGAAGATAAAATGAAGATAACAGAGAGTCATTCTGCTTTTCAATCACAGATGAAAAATGTGATTCAACAGTACATGAATTTCAACACTTCAGGGATTATTTTATTCACTGGCTCATCTAGAGGATGATCATCTGTGTTGGAATTTACAAGTTTCTTGTTTAATATTCAGCAATCTTAATACTCAGTAAACTCCAGTCTAATTTATGGTTATCAGCATAGCTGCTTTTGTGAACAGACCCTGAGTTCAGTGAGCTCCTTGAGCACTCATGTGTGTGGTATTTACAGTGATCCTTACAGTAACCACTAATATTCGATTTTGAAAAACAATGAAGTTTCTCTTTTGATCAGGGATTCATGCTGTTCTAAGGAGTTATGTTTTCGTGTCAAATGCAAAGTGTTTGCTTTTGACTGATGAGCAATATTCTTTTTCTTTTTATTTTTTTTGTGTGTTAATTTATTTGTAAATGAAATTAAGTTCCAAATCAAAGTGAGAAAACAAAACGCAAAAGTTGAAATGAAACAAAACAAGAATATTCAATAGGAGACCATCAAACAGTAATACTGTGGTGTTTCAAAATATTGATAATATTATTCCAGTGCACTCTATTTTTATTCATATTTCAGTATTGTACAAAATTTGCTAAGTACACATGTTAATTCTTTTATATATTTATAGATCTCTATATAGATCTCTATATGAGTTTGATGTTGTCATCTGCATTTTGCCTGTTGCAATCTGGAGGAGAATGATTAGCAGTAATATTCCGAAGGTGGAAACTCCTCTCCTTCACCTGGCACATGTGACCTGCCATATGGTCATGTGTCCAGATGGTCACTGTGCTGTTCTTGGACACAGTCAGATTTCGGGGTATGAGTTCCCCAGTACAAAATGCTCTCTTATGTCTTTTCCTGCAGGAATGTAAGATGACAAAGTGACTCACAACTCTTCCGGTAAGTCTCCCCCCTTTCTTGTCCTTTACATACATTTGTATTAAGGTCTGTATCTGCTTGAGGAGCTGAGGCTCCCTCTTAAATGATTGTCTGGGATGTTCCCAGGCACAGTCCCTAATTAGGTGAAGTATAGGTATAGCTGTACCTATTTCTAGTTACATACAAATTGGTGGAATTGGTTTCCAGGCTTCCATGTCCTAGCTGTGTCCTGAAAATGACAGGACAAGGTTTAGACACTCAGAACTTTCCTTCCCCTTATCTAGTTTCTGTGAAGGAAACCCTGCACACAATTTGGAATGGAGTACACCCTTCTGCAGTTTAAATTATGAGAAAAGCGACATCCTTGGGAATGCCAGGGTACAGCAGCACTACAAGCTTGGTAGCAACCCTTCATGAGTTCTGATGTCCCACACTGCAATTCTAAAGCTATCCATCCTCTGTAAAGGGATGACATCTGCAGGGACCATCCTCTGAAAGAAGCATACTGGGCTATGTCCTAGGTCAGATCCAAAATAAAGGCCTATGTTACACCAGTATGCTAAGGATACAACAAAACCTGAAGGTTGGTGTCCTGGGTTCAGCAGTAGCAGTTGTTTTTCTTTCTTAGTAGCTGGTGCAGTGCTGTGCTTTTGACTTTCGGCCTGTGAACAACACTGATAACACCGATGTTTTTAGTTGTTGCTCAGTAATGTTCACTCTGATCAAGGACTTTCTGAGCCTCATGCTCTGCCAGGGAGGAGGGGAAGTTGTAAAGAAGCAGAGACAGGACACCTGACCCAAACTGACCAAAGAGGTATTCCATGCCACAGCATGTCATGCCCAGGATGTAGAACTGGGGGCAGTTACCTGGAAGGGCTAGATCAGTGCTCAGGTCGGGCTGGGTAGGTTGGTGGGTGGTGAGCGGTTGTATTCTCTTCCGTTGTTATTTCCCTTATCATTATTATTATTGGAGGTAGCAGTAGTGATTTGTGTTACACCTTAGTTACTGGACTGTTCTTATCTCAACCTGTGGGAGAAACGTTCTTTTGATTCTCCTTCCCATCCCTCCAGGAGCAGGGGGAGGAAGAAGGTGGGGAGTGAGCAAGCGGCTGCATAGTTCTGAGTTGCCGGATGGGCTTAAACCACAACAGTTAGCCGTTATCTTCTTGGCTGCATTTGGCCAGTTCCTGGTATCTTAATCATCTAAGAAATTATGGGTGTGGTGGCAGACCTGAATCCAGCAAAAGAATGCTGTCCCACTATGTAGTATTCTCTATAAAAGTGTCAGCCATCACAAAGCAGAAGCAGTTTTACAACATATGTGGAATACAGAGAATTTATTAGGAAAAGGAATTTCTCTATTTATGTGGGAATATTTCAAAGACATTTTCAACTTTTTTGTATGTGTTTTTTCTCAGGTCTATATCTTTCTGTAGGATCTGCACTTGCTAGTGTAATTAGCCAAAGCCTGCAGCAGTAGCCAGTTAAGCTACCAGGTTTCAGAAGGACTGAATGTTTTTTAGCCTCCTCAATCCATTTCTGAAAATGTGCAGAAATGGGATTACAGGGAGGCTTTGTATGAGTTGCTTTAGCTGTAATTCCCAGAGAGTTTTTAGAGCTGCTAATCTAAGAACTTGTCTCCAGAGGCTGATGACTCTTAAATCTATTTTACAGATTTAAATACCTCAACCTTAATATCCAGGTTGCAGTTAGAAATGCCACTTACCCTTTCCATCCCCTCTCTGCTCTCTGAGGAGGATGATAAAATTACCAGGAGAGACAGAAAAAGATGAGCAGAAGGGTTAGGGAGAAAGAGAGAGGCATTTTTCCTTGCTTAGCTCAGCTTGCACTCTAACAGGTATTTACAATCTCTGGCTCGTGGTGCTTGTACTCAGCTGTGTCAATCTGCTTCTATCCACGGGCTGACTGTAGCTAGGAGCAAGATAATTTATCTTTCTTGCTCTTACCCTTGTCCATATTCACACACATTAAGGATATTTCTCAGGCAGCACAAATGTGTGAAATCTCTTGACTGCCTTTGCTCCTTGTGAGCATTGTATGCTCTGTCCTTGACCAGCTATTGTTATGCCTTTATAGTTGGTTGATGAATTCTCAGAGCACAAAAAGAAAAAGAAAAGAAAAATACACACGGTCTGTACCGGAAGGGCACAGCTCTTGGTGACACTGCCTGCCAAAGAGGTTCTGTGCGTTGAATTTTCATATTCATGGCCTCCCCTCTTAGCAGCTAGTCTCAGATGCTTGTGGACTCTGTGCATCTATCCTCTGTCTTTGTAAATTAGTGTTTTTTGGGTGGGGAAGGAAGGTACTGTATGCTGCCGCTTCCCATAAAGATCACTGTTCCCAAAAGACTCAGCAGCATCACTGCCACCATTACTCTTGTACAAGGTATTCCCAGTTCTCCAAAACATACCTTTTAAATGTGCAAAATTTCTGTGAGCATTTTTTGCAATAGCTAAATATTTCTTAGGAAAAGACTAGGACTAAGTGGAAGGGGTGGGGGGGAGATACAAGTTATTTTCAAGTGCTTATGCTCCTCATTGCCTGCTTGATCCTCAAAACAAAAGGAGCCTTCCCCAGATATTTCTCATGCTAAAAAGAGGTTTTGGTGTGCTGGTAGACTATTCATAAAGCAGAATCATGCATGTGGCTATTTTATATTCAGCATCTCTCAAGTGATAAAATATCTTCAATTTTAGAGAATGGCATTGATAATAAAGTAAGATCTAGAGATTACAGAGGAATAATCTGTAAACAAAGGTATAACTAAGTCACCTTTGGGAGACTACTATATCATTCTGGTATTGCCCCAAATTATTTAGTTGTAAGCTTACTGGGACAGTCTGTACAATGGATACTCCCCTTCTTCCAGCTCATAAGGAGTGGAATTGGCAAAAAAAGTCACGTTTCTGATTAATCAAAAAAATGTACTGAAAATAAGCTTCAATATATGATGATTTTAGATCTTAAAAGCAGTTATTTAAACCAAAATGGTACAAGCACAACCAAAGATAAGAGATAGAAAGCTTTTTGGTTTTTCTACATCAATGTCCGTTGAACAGTGTTATTTTATATCAGGAGAACATCTGTTTATCAGCGATTACAGATTCAAAATCTAAGATTTAACCAAATTAATATTTTTTTAATTTGAGGAAAAATGTCTATGAAGTATCACATAGCACGGACATTAGTACGTGCTATGTCTCTGAAATTCTCACTTCTGTCTTTTTTAAATGCATTGGAAACAGCATCACAGATTTAGTCCTAATGCTGTCTTTAAAAGAATTGTGAGCTAATTTTCATTTTACAACTACAACCAACACAGGCCTACAAAGATATGTAGAAATACTGGATAAATATTGGGAAATAGTAAAGAAATACCTTTGCAGATTGACAAATGCACAAAAAAATATTCCAAGGCTGCATAAATTCACCTCATATTTCAAATTTTTAATACAAATAATGAAGTTTTAATTGGGAGAAAGTCCTGTAAATTCTGTGCAACTCTTTCAAATTTTGCATTTCTTTTTTTTTTTTTTTTCTGGCATAAGAGCCTTCTTCAGTAGGTATATTTTGAGAAGAGTTGCTGGCAATATATGCTGCATGCATTCCCAGCAAAGCATTTTTGCAAATGTACAGCCATAATTCAAATTAAAGATGAAAAGAAAGCATAATTGATTCCAAAGTGAAAGCAGAGGCAACAGGAATATGTGAAGTGTCATTTTTAGTTAAGTAGGGGATAACCAATTATATGGCGTCTGAAGCCAAGAAATAACATGCATTTAGCAAATGTAGCAAAAAGGCTAGTAGATGGGGTAAGGCTAAGGAGAAGTAGTCAGAGTTCAAGCTGGGATTGTTAACTTTTCAGTACAGGGAGTGTGATGTTATCAGAGTGGGTGCCTGGGCCATAGGTAAAGAAACAACTTTGGTTCTTTCCTTCACACAACAAAGAAAACCATGATTTTTTCCCCATGTCTTGTCTTAGCAGCAATCCCTCCATGTGGGCACCTGACAGCTGAATCCTCAAGCTATACATACAAAGTTGAAAATGTTATGTATTCAAACACCATTGAGTGCAGCTGAAAGCTTACTGACTCCCCGATGGCAGCAGCTTAGCATGGATAGCACATAATTTTCCTCCTCCAAGCAGCCTATGGAAAATTGAAGTCTTTCAAACGTTCACCTTGACAGATTTAGGTTAGCAGAATCCCTGTCAGCCCAGCTGTGTCCTTGTGTCCCTATGTATCTATTTGTACATAGAAAGCATATTTTGGGAGGGGCAGAAAGAAGAACAAGAACAGCTAATTTGCCCTTCTGAAAAAGCTGTGGTTTTACAAAATCTTGCTAAAAGAAAGATGCCATGCTTGCTGCTGCTGCCTGATCACAGTTAAACAGGTTTATACTCCTGATCTGTGCCTCTCAGGCTGAGATGCAGAAATAGATGTCCCTTTTTCTTGGTTTACATGTTTTATGTACTTGCTAATTACTTCAGAAGATAGTTAAATTTTACTTTGCAAGTCATATTATGCAAGGTATTGGTTTTGTCTTTGTTCCTGGCAAATGCAGTATGCTGCACATATCAGCAGCTCTCTCTGCTAGCTGTTATTATTTATTTATCAGTTCAGTGACTCCACTATGCTAAGGCAAATAAAGGGTGTTGTCTTTGGTCATAAGGGACAACACTGTGTTTGAATATTTTTGTTTACTGATTTATCCTCATTAATAAAAATTTCTAGGTTTAGTCAGGACATTTTCCCATTCATTAAAAATGCATGGTAAAAAATCCCAGTTGCACATGGTACTTCAAATAAGAATGTTTCCAGATATAGAGCAGATAGAAGTTTTTATGGGATATTTGTTCATTTTGCGGATACCAAGCAGCCCCAGACCTCAGGTTATGGTATCTCTGTGCAACACACAGAAGTTTCCTTCTGAGGACGTATAACTGAACGTGCACACATGCAAACTACTATTTCAGTTGTTTATGGGTTCAAACAATGGAAGCATGACATTCTTCATCCCCTTCCAGTGTTATGCGCTGGCACACTCTGTGAGCAATCAACAACGTTAATAAAATCTAATTTTGGCCTGCACAAACTTTTCATAGATTAACCAAGGGTGTGAAATTCTCCTTTGGCACTGCTGGCACAATCCCAAGGTGTTAACACACACAGATATAAAAGTTCTTTAGCACACAGTAGCACTTCCCACACAGGAACAAATTCCTCTAGAACACAAATGTGTCAGTTTCTGTTTGCTCACACTTTCTCCACAATTGTTTTACATTCCTCTAAGAAGATGGGACAGAGCCCAATGAAACCTGCTGAAGAGAGGGGAAACTGGCTTATGTCAGCAGCAATGAGGCAGGAACAGGGATGGACACCAGAGCCTCTGTAAAGTTTTGGGGTAAAGAAAGACATGCACACTAAGGGTTGATATAGATGTACCTTTAGTTTAGCCTCCATGGAAATACTGCACAGTCTGTTGTTGGGTTTTTTTTGTTTTGGTTTGGTTTGGTTTGGGTTTTTTTTTCCCTCTAATTGCTGTAATATATGGAACTGAGTAAGTCTACTTTGTTATTCTACCATGAAATATCTTTCTCATTAATCATTGTGTCTCTATGGCCCACTAATGCCCTTATGCTAATTTGAATTAATCACTCTATTCTAGGTAGGCATCTCATGGTATGGTCTTCCATTATTCCTATAATTTGTTTTGGTTTGTTGTTTGGGTTTTTTATTCTTCAGATGTACGGGAGATTGTAAGCAGAAGCTAAGGGTAAACAGACAGCCATAGATCACATATGCATTAGTTTCTCAGCTATGTTCATAAATTGCTGAATAATGTGGAAGATGCAGTGGTTGCACCTTTATTGCAACAAGCATCATGCAAGTGAGATGGTGCACAGGTGTTTGAACCCTAACAAAGGGATGCATTTCTTTTTGCTGTTCCAGTAGGATGTTTGATCTCTGAATCCACTGGAGGAAGAGGAATGTGTTAAAATAAACCTGTTATTTATATTCTGACAGCACTGATCTGATGTAACTTATTGGGTGAGGAAAATGGCTGAGTTCACTGGTAAGAAAGAATGATGACACAAAACTGCTCACTAGTTGCTGAAATTAGGTTTAAGAAGGTCTGTTTTCTTAAAGACCTTTGATGAGCTCATCTGTGTTTTGTAGCAGCAAAACGGTGATCTAAGACTTCACCTCAGCATAAAGCAGTGAGTTGCTCTTGTCATGGGTTTCTGGATGTTTGAGTAGGAAAACTCCTGTGTTTAGAGATCCCAAGTAGGGCATAATTACATGGAAACCTGGGTTGTACCCAGCAGCCTTTACTGGTCTATGGGATGCAAGGTAGAAAAGCTTGATGGGCAACAACAACTCAGCTTTGCAAGGAGCTGCTATAGGGTCTGTGGTTGCATCTATTCTCTTTCAGGCAGTTCTTACTGAGAGCTCTTGAGTGAATCCACATGGAAATACAGAAGGGCTCTGACTGAAAAGCAAACCACTCTTTCCCTGGTAGCATTACCCAGGTAGAACAGGAGAGCAAATAGATACTCATCATTCAGAGCTCTGCTAAGCACCATCCAAGCCCTGATGGCAGTGCCCCCACCATGTTGTACACCCTGGCTCTCCAGAAGCATTCAGTGTCTAGGAAGCTAGTAGACTTTTATAGTCATATTGCAAAGTCTTTGCCTTGAGATTATCCTTAATGTCTGTTCTGAAAAGCTTTCATTGCACAATCTGGACTATTTGCCTTGTAAAAAGCAAATACATTATAAATAATTGCCAGTGCATTTTTTCTTCCCCTTTATTCTGTTCACTCAGGGAAAGATATCCATCTTGTGATGTGTTTCATCTGAAGACTGGTGTAGCTGACAGCTTGCACGGAGGCTAATGGCACTGAGAGAGAGGGAGAATGAGCAGGAGCAGCTGGGAACAAAAGAGGTGTCACCTTACCTGACAGGGAACAGGGCAACAACATGGTAAATAACAGTATTCCACACATATTTAAACAATCTGGGAAAGAAGATCAGATGTCTCATGTGTGGGAGTTAGTGTCCACATTGATATTTTTGTATTTCGCATAACATTTAAATTTGGCGAATCATACAGTTAAAGACTATGTAGGATATTTCTGACTGGTGTGGGCTTTGAAGGCCCATGCTTCTAAAAAATCTTACAGGAGTGAATTCTTATGTTGAATTAACTCCTACTAATTATTGCATGGGAGAAAATGGTCTGCCAGAGAAGCATTCAGTCAAGGGGATTCTCATACATTTTCTCATCTCCCCTTGTAGAAGCGGAATCTACACGGGACTAAGTTCCCTTTTCATGCGCACCACTGAAGCATAATGTGACTTCCAGAAATCACGCCTGAATAAAGCTGTTTTGGGGAATTTGACACTTTTCAAGCTCGTTGCCCTTTACACCACACTATATATAAACCCAAGAGCCTGTTTGGTCACCTTCAAAGCCAATGTAAAGCAACGAGACAAAGAAAATGGTGTTCTAACTGCCAAAAAGGCAATAACTAATACACAAGATGGCA
>JBCJKH010065509.1:0-11482 GCA_039877255.1 Loriculus beryllinus | reverse complement strand
CTGAGCACTCATCCTGTGTCAGGTCCCCAAAACCCAGGGGGTAGCAGTGTTGGAAGGTGCTGAGCTGCTAGCAGGAGGCTTCCGGGTGCAGGCAGGACCAGACTCATCCAGGGGGATGGAGTGGACTTAGGGAATGGGGCTGACTTGGTGTCGGATGCCACTGGGATGTGCGCATGTGCTTTGCCTGCACCAAAAGCAAGGAGTGGGGGCTCCGGCGCTTTGCTCCATGGGGGACTCATCCTGTAGCCTTTTCCTTGTGGATGCAGAGCCGAGGCGGTGTCAGGGCTGCGGGAGCATCCCTGGTCCCAGGGTGCTGGACCGGGGAGGTGATGCCAAAACCTGCCCTGTGCTAGGCTGCTGTTGGCAGGGCACCACGGTGGGGCCAGGGCCATGGGGCGAAGGGATGGTGCGGGGGAGAGGGTGACAACAGGTAACAAAGGGAAAGCAGAGAGAGAAAGGACACTCGTGCTGTGATGCCATCCTCCTGGACAGAAATTATATAGAGAATAGCGTGTATTATAATGCAGAACAAAAGAGAAGGAAAAAAAGAACCAAAATTGGATTTATATTTAATGAGGAGATCCTATAAAAATATCTTGTCCTAACTCCCATTTGCAAAAGTATTTTTCAGCTGGAGGGAATAGCTATTATTATTTTTTTTTCTCTTTTCTTTCTTTCTTATATATAAAAAAAAGAAGAAACCTAACGAATAATCTCCATCCATACCAAGGCTCAGACTGTTAATATTGCGAACCTCGGAAATCACTGCTCCACCCTGTTCCTTTGCGAGTTGAAGGGTTTATTTTGATGCATTTTACTGGTGTTTTTTAAAGAGAGAGAAAGGAGGGGGAAAAAAAGTGAAAAAAAAGTAAAAAAAAAAAAAAAAAGATTTTAAAATTAGAACATTTCTTTATAATTTAATATTCTATTTTAATAAATGCATTTATTACGTGTAAATGTAGCAAGGAACTGGGCTAATAAAAATACTTTTTATTAGGTATTTATTATAAGGAGAAAAAAAAAACAAAACAAAAGGATATTTTATTTTATGATAAAGTGATCCTTAAAAGTTTAGAAGGTTTAGAATATATGTAGGTTAAAAAAAAAATACATTTGTATCCAGAGTATTGCTTACAAAGTGTTTTTAATATATGTTTCCTCTTTTTGTGTGTGCGTGTGTGTATGTACAAGGTGATAGTCATGGTGCAGATAAGCCCTTTTCAGAAACAAGACATTAACGCTGTCGGATGTGTTTAAGCAGAAGGTAACAAATAAAAGGAGAAAACAAGCCTAAAAATGGTGATTAAAAACTAGGAGAAAGAAAGAACTGCTCGGAATCGCGGAGCCCCGGCCTTGGGCTTGCTCTGTCTGTGAATCCCTTTGTGAGGGCTCAAGGGGGCTTTGTGGGCTCGGATGAAACTCTTTAGGCTTGGGGGAGCTTGGGGACAGCGTGGCCCCAGTGAGCCCCAGTTTGCTCCCAGTTTGCTCCCAGTGAGCCCCATCCAGCCCCGGTCTCGTTGAGAGCATCACTCACTGCTCAGGGTCCGGCTTTGGCTCAGTGCTGTATGGAGATGGGTTGCTCCCACTGAGTTTCCTTAGGGAAGGGTTGCTCCCGCTGGGTTTCCTTAGGGAATGGTTTCCTTAGGAGCTCTGGGAAGCAAAGCTTGCGTTCTTCCAGCCGGCATCACGGGCCTGATCCTGCCCCAAGGAGCCAGAGGCGAGTGTTGCCCTTGGTTCAGTTCACAGCAGGGTACAGGGAGCCCGGGATAAAACAGCTTGGAGGAGGTCAAAGGATTCCTGGTCCTTCCCAGGATGGGAGCGGGCTTGCAGGGATGCTCTGCACGCCAGGGGGTGGTTGCCACCCATTGCCTTCCTTCAGGCTTTAGTTCCATGTCTGCCTGCCAGGACAGGAGTGTTTTATCCCCCCATCCATCCTTCTCCTTATGGAGCTAAGGGCTTGTGCAGGACCCAACTGCTCCTGGCCAGCTCCAAGAATACTAGATAGGGAATGTCACCCTTTCTGCTCCCCCCAAGCCGGAGAGGGCACCCAATGGCCAAGATGGAAAAGCCATCCTGGAGCAAGCATCCCCATGGGAGGCTTTGTGCTTGCAGAGGAAGCTCTTCAGCCTCATCCCTGTGGGGTCTGCAGGACCTTGACCCAAGTTGGGATGGGTTGAAGAGCTCCGGAGCATGGAGGGTCCCACATTTCCATAGGAAGCCAGCCCATGTCCTGCTCCCTTCCAAGCAGGAAGCTTTGGGGGATGCTTCTGCTCTCTTGCCTTTCAGAGAAGCATTTTGAAAAGCAGATTTTTTTTTTTTTGGTTGCTGTTGTTTGTTTTTTAACCAAAAAGGAGATAAAAAAAGGAAAAAAAAAAAAAAAAGAAAAATGTTGATGGGTATTAAAAAATAATAATAATAATAATAATAATGATAATAATAATAATAAACGTTCAAATTTATTTCCTATAATCCTAGAGTAAAGATGAAAAGAAGATTAACTAGTTCAAATAGTAGATGCTATCCATATTGTTTAATCTATAGTAGAGCCAAGTGATCCCAGACAGAGCAGAATGTAAACGAAACTCCGAAACAAGATCAAGGAATCATTTGTAACTTCCCAGCAAATTCCCATCTTTTTTTGGGGGGGTTCCTGTTTTTCCTGAAACAAAGAAAAAAAACAACCAAAAAAGGGATGGAATAATGGGTGTTTCTTTAAGCAAAAAAGAGACATTTGGGGGGGGGGTTAGGTTGCTTTTTTTGTCACTATAACTAGGAAGATTTGGCTTGCCACCAAGGAAATCACAGCTCAGGCTGTTGGGGTTTGCCTTATCCCGACCTCCGGGTTGGGAGCAGAGAATTACCAAGGGGAAAAGAAGAAATGGGCCAATTCCTGCTCCTTTTCCTGCTGTTTGAAAGTCTCCTGGCGAGGGGCGGGCAGGAAGGAGAAGGGCAGGAAGCTTGGATGAAGCCCCCTCTGTAATGTGATGGGCAGCGCTGACCCAGGGGAGCAGAGGGCACTCGGTTGGGTTCTTCCCTTGTCTCTTCCCTTTTCCCTTTGGGATTCTCTTTGAGCCGAAGGGAGCCTCGCACCACACTTGACACTGGCATCGTGCAGGGTGCCAGGTCCAGTGGCTCTTCAGTACCAGATGCTCCCATGAAGGAGCCTCAAACCATCATCGTTGTGGGGTCCACGGCATCCCTGAGCGCCAGCATCAGTGGAGAGGGGCAGGATGTGCCCCACACCCCCAGCTGGTTAAACCCTGCTCCTTGTGCTTCACAGAGCCAGGCCACCCCTTTGGTCCCAAGCATCAATGCTGCACGAAAACCCCCACAACCCCCCCCCCCCCCCCCGTTTCCACGTTACAAAGGACCCAGCATCAACGCTGTTATCCTTAGGGAAGCAGAAGAAAACCACTCTTGAAAGGTGCTTACCTCCGGGGTCAGCTTTTGCTCCTCTCCTCCGTGTCGTGGCTCACCCATTGGTGATGCCCCTGAGTCAGGAGCATCTCTAAGGCTCCTAAAAGCCTTGGAGACATGCTCATGGCAAGGGCGCAGGAGGAGGCAGCCACTTACCAGCATTCCTTCAGCAAAGCCATGCAATAGGTTAGGACAGGAAGCGAAGACAGTTCTCATTCTGCACATAGCACTGTGAATCCGAGCGGGTTGGGAGCGCTGGGCACAGCATCTCCTGTGCTGTCAGAAGAGGTTGTTGCTTGGTGGGTACCAAGCTCCTGGTCCCGCAGGGTGACCAAGGGGCCCTGTTTGCTCTTTTCCTTTTCGTTTTACCTCATGTTTTTTGGTTTGATACTTGAAGAAGAGGCAGTGATTGACATTGGACGATGGGTGATGCCCTGGGCTGGAGAGTGGATGCACTTTATACTTGTATACTGAGAGTGGGGTCTCATCCTGCCTCTGCAAGGTTCCCTCGGTGTCAGGGGGCAGGCGCAGAGCCAGGATGGGCTGGTTCTTCCAAAGCCCTTTCTAGGATGTTAGGGAGCAATCCCTGTGTTTCGCTGTGGGCTTTCACATCCTATAGAGACTCCCAATCCCGTTCTGCTCTTAGTTGACCTGATGGAAAACTCAGCCATGATCCTGCTGGGTTCGCCCTCAGTTTTATCCAGTGCCATCGGGAATGCTGGGCAGCTCCTGCCTTTCCTCCTGTGTAACTCATCCCTTTCAATGGGGTTACTCAATTGGAATCTGAAGTGGCTTCAGCCCTGGCAGGCTGCGGCATTCCCGCTGGATGCGCTCCAGCATCACTTCAGGGCTGCTAAGGCAGCCAATGGGAAGTCACCCCTAGGGAAGTGACACTGATGGGAAAGCTGGAGTCGTTCCACTGGTGCCTATGAAGCCACCCTCCAGCTGTGGCCCTGCTGATGGCAGAATGGGTTTGCTGGGCTTGAGATGATGCTTCCCAAACGTTCCCTTAGCTCCTGGGGGTGGGGATGAAGGGATGCGCTCATGGGATGCTCTGCTCCTCTGTGAGACAATCGCAGGGTGGGTTTTCCCTTTTCCTTTCGGTTTCTGTGCAAGATGATGGGAAAGAAAAGGGGAAAACACCACAAATGAGGGGCCAGATCCTGCTCTGCAGCTGAGGGTTTGCTGCGGGGTTACAAGCAGCGTTAAGCAACCATGAAGGGCTCATGGAGCCAGCTCTGATCCCAGCTCCAGGGGAATCAATCCCCTGGGATGCCCAGAGCAGCCTCCGGGCACCCACTGGGACCTGCAGAGGATTCCCTCCGGCTCTGCCCTGGTATCTAAGAGCTCCCGCTGGGATTTCCCATGGGAAACATGAGGTAAACCCCAACTGGATCCACGGGGACTCCACCAGCACCGAGCTCAATGATACCCCCCCAGCCCTTCGTGGCTTATTGCTTGCCCCAGCATCCCATTAGCTTCCCCTCATCCTCGCTCCAAACCATACAAGTGTCTGTGTGCATCCGCTTTCTCACTGGATCCGGGTGCTATCCCGTAGTCCTACTCCATGGTACTCCCAACCTCGCGCTGAGCCAGCCCTGTGTGGCCCTTCCAAGTCCATTCCCTCTTCCGTTGTGTTTGCTTTGATGGATTCCTCTCTTTCCCCCCCCCACCCCCCCTCTTTTCTTTGAGCATCAATAGGAAACCTGTAGTAGGGATTGTTACTATTGGAAACCGATCACATGTTCCATCCAGGTATTCCCATCTCTCCGGCGTGACGCAAAAGGAAAGGCCTGAGAGGGACATAACCGAAGCTAGAGTAGAGTTAGGCTCGTCGTCTGAGTTTTGAGGCATATAGGATAAGGGGAGAAGGAATGGTGAAAAAATAAAGGTGAAAAGAGAAGAAAAAACTTAAAATAATGATGTTGCACAACTTGTAGAAAACAAAGAAGGGAAAGGGTTAATGTATTAAATGTGCTAAATTACATTAAGAACTTAATTTTATTAAAGTATTATTACTTAAGAAACTCGGGCTCTGCGCTTGGTTTCCGGCTGCTCGGGGGTGTGTGTGGGGGGGGAATCCTCGAACCGTGGGATGGGTTGGGATGAAGGGAGCTCCTCCAGCTCCACATGGAGCACTGCAGGGATGGGGCAGCTACGGCTTCTGGGTACCGGTGCCAGGGCTGACATCAGCCCTTGGCACTGCGGCTCGGTGCGGGCAGATGGTGGTGAGGGGCTGGGGTAGGGTTGATGCCAGTCAATGCCTTGGGGACAGCCACAAGACGTGGCCAAAGAGGGGTCTGGTCACCCCCAATGGAGCTGGCACCCCCCTGTGCTATGGGAACAGGATCTGACCTCCAAGCCCTCCAGCAAGATCCCTTCCTGCTGCCTCTTCTCTCCCTCTTCCTGCTGGGGATGCAGGGATGCGGAGCTGGAGGGACTCTGCAGAGAAGGAGCCTCCAGCAGCAATTCCCATTGCATGGGATGAATCCATCGATTCCTATCGCAGGGATGAATCCCAGCCAATTGCGTGCTGCCACGGGGAGACAGAGACCCCCGGACCTTGCGCTGGGTTGGGGACACGCGCTGAGAGGAATGGAGCTGGGGCCATGGCAGGCTGGGGCTGGGGCCATTGGCACCCATGGGTGCAGCACCCGGTCCATCTAGTGGCAGCCCGGTTGTCACCAACCCCACCAGTGATGGCACCGAGTGGGGCAGGACCGTGCCTCCGGGCAGCCAGAGCTGAAGGGTCCCATGTGCTGGCTCTGGCCATACACGGGGACCACTGCCCACCCACAGCATCCCCTTGGCACCTCCGTAGGGCTCTCCCAAAGGAGATGTCCCCAGGTGCCCCCGGGCTGGGACAGCAGCGGAAGGGCTCATGGAATCATGGATCCATCTCAGAGCTCGTCTCCATCTCCCCTCTGGCAGATTCAAGCCATTCCCCTTGTCCTGTCCCAACCTGCTCACACCAGGGTGCCCCACGGCTGCCCCACCAGCACCCAGAGGCTTACCCAGCCCTTGGTGTGGAAGGGGCAGGGTTGGGTGCAACCCAAAGAAGGCTGCACCCAGTGTCCCCCTCCGCACCCTACCCTGAAGGGCTGCACCCACGGATGCTTGCGCTTACTCAGTGCCACCCTGAGTCACCTCTGCCTTCAGGGTTAGAGGAAACAGGGACACAAAGAGATGTCAGGTCCCAAACAATGGGGAGAGAAGGGAGAGACCCTGGTGGGGTTTTCCCCCTGCTATTTGTGTAGGTCCTACATAAACACAGGGCGAGTGCGATGGTGCACACAAGCGCAGAGATGCAGAAGCAGCTGCCGTGTCCGGGGGGGCTGCAGCGAGCAGAGGTAGAGGGTGATAAAGGTGATGCCATCTCTTGGTGGGTGGGTTCAGGGGTGTTCAGATGTTCTGGCAGCAGGGTCCCTGCCTGCCCTCCTGCTGCGTGGGCAGCACCCGGATGGGCTCGATGCTGGTGCTGGGGCCGAACTCGGGCTCCGGCTGCCCCGGGATCTGCCTCTGGGACACGATGCGGTAAATCTCTGCCAGCAAAGGGAACAACAGGAGCTTGAAGTGAGGGTTTGAATAGGGAACCCCCAAAACACACAGCTCCAAGAGGGGGCAAAACACCCTTATTTCCCACCCCCCCCCCCCCAAAGGAGCAGGATCCCACCACAGCAGGGTCCTGGGAGAACACCATGTCCAAAGCCATCCCCCTTACCCGTGAGGATGTTATGGAACGCCGTCTCCACGTTGGTGGAGTCCAGAGCAGACGTCTCCAGGAAGGACAACCCATTCTTCTCTGCAAGGACAAGGGCAAGCTCACGCCGGTGCCACGAGCCACAGCTCCAGGATGGAGATGGGACAGGGCAGGATGGGGACCGGGTACCTGCAAAGCTCTTGGCTTCATCGGTGGGCACGGCTCGGAGGTGCCGCAGGTCGCTCTTGTTGCCCACCAGCATGATGACGATGTTGGCATCCGCGTGGTCCTGCAGCTCCTTCAGCCACCGCTCGGCGTTCTCGTACGTCAGGTACTTGGCGATGTCGTAGACGAGCAGAGCCCCCACTGCCCCCCGGTAATACCTGGGGCAAAGCGAGGGGGATGGTTCACAGCGGGGCCCTGCCTTGGGGACACCCCATGGGGTTGCAAAGGGGGACACATGGGGACGCAAGGGGACTCACGCGGAGGTGATGGCGCGGTACCGCTCCTGCCCGGCCGTATCCCAGATCTGAGCCTTCACTGTCTTGTTCTCCACTTGGATGCTCCTGGTGGCAAACTCCACACCGATGGTGCTCTTACTCTCCAGGTTGAACTCGTTGCGGGTGAAGCGTGAGAGGAGGTTGCTCTTCCCCACCCCAGAGTCCCCAATGAGCACAACTGGAGGGGTGGGGGGGCCACAAGCACAGGGTGAGCCTCTCTAAACACCCATAACCACCTGAAAATACCCCTCGAGAGCATTCCTGGACCTTGCCAGGAGTTTCTTTCCCAGCTCCAGGGATGAGAAAGCTCCATATACATCAAACAGGGGGGAAAGCAGAGCCAGGACCCATGTGGAGGCAGCCTGGCCAGAGACGCCAAACACAACCTGGTCTCCTCTTCGCATCCCTGAAGGTGCAGAGGAGACCTGGTCAGAAAGGAAGCATTTTCTGCCTCCTCCTCCTCCTCCTCTTCCTCCTCCTCCTCCCTGGCTGGTCCCTATGGAGCCCGGTGGGACAGGCTCCGGGAAGCTTTATCTCGCAGCTCCCCCATCGAGTTTGTTGAGTTTATGACTCAAAGGGTTGGATTTTGATGGTATTTAGTTATTTCTCAATGCCCTTGCTGACGATTCCCAGCATTCCCAGAGGCAGGGACACCCCTGCAGGACCCAGCCTGGGGGCAGGATGCAAGGGGGGGGTCTCATAGAGAAAGAAAGGACAAGGTGGACTTGAGCAGCATCCTCCACCCCATGTACCAAAGCGCTCGATGGGCTCGGTTCTTGCTGCCTCTCTGAGCACCACATCCCTGACACATCGCGTCCCAGCCTGGAGGTGGGAATGGAAACAGCCTGGAGCTCCGGGCAGGAGCCCCAGGGAAGGTTCCAATGAGCAGCCGTGCCCAGGGCCAATGCTCACCTACTCTGAGCCCCTCCAGCAGCACCAAGCCCCTTTCATTAGCGCAAGGACCATAAACAGCCAACAAAGCCAGGACAACAAACAGTTTTCCTAGCAAAACCATTCAGGAATTTAGAATTCTCATTTTGCATATAACATATTATCGTTAAGTTGCTTACAGAAGAGGCATTTTTAATGGCAGCTCTTGGATTTAAGTCTGTACAAGAAATTATGTTCCAAACCAACAAACCTGTTAAATTATTCCATCCACATTACACTGGGAATTGTCCAAAGAAGTCACTCTACATTACACTATCACTTACATAGACTGCTTGCTCTCACCAACTGGAAACGTGCTTCAATCCACAAGGATCACAACCCTACACACAAGGGATACTTAATTGAAAATACATTTTTCAAAACATATCAACATTTTATGGTTACATCTCTCAATACAACAACGAAAATATAAAGCTAAACAACACAAAACTAAATTCCTATTTCTCAAAAAGGGGGTTTGACCAAATATCATACGGTGTTGATATAAAGCTTACTTTTCTGAGAACATCTTTCAGCTGCAGATGATCAGGAAGCAGTCTGCCAGAATACACCAGTCTCTGATCCTTTGCAGACTAGGAGATGGGACAAAGAAAGGAATTTAGCTTTTTCCTCCTGTACAGCTGGAGATAACATTTGCAGATGAGAAAACCCTTTACAATTCCAACCACCATCAGATACCCTTAAAAACATTTCAGAGGCTTAAGAGGTCCAACTCACACATTAATTCTGAAAAAGAATTCTGCTATTATGCACTCAACAAGAGTGCTAGAACAACTAACAACACTTAACTGGCAAATGCTGCTCAAGAAAACCAACAGGTAGATTCAAAAATTCCTTTCTTTTAAGATGATTTGCTCTTTTCCCTGCTCCCATTCCCAGGGACTTCCTGAAAAAGGAGACTGAGAAGTGGCTGGGGCAAAAAAATATTGCAAAACCAACCCCAAAATAGTTAGAATGAAGGAATGGTAATTAAAATATGCAGAGGAGGGGCACAAATTTCAATCTCTTTCAACAACGAATTTCTCTTATTAATTCCTGCCCCACATTCTTCCCTCCAAAGAAAACCAAAACACCCCCCCCACCCCTAAAAAAAAAAAAACCAGCACTCACAAGAGTAGCTGAGCTACTGCTTTCATCTTAATACAATAGCAGTTATTACTTCAAAGAAAGCACCAACAAAAGCAAGTGCTAAATGAAGACATTTAGGCTAACATCAGTGGAACAGACAGGCAACAACAGCATGAAATATCTGAAGAATGAAGACATACAAACAGCTGGTCTTACATCCCACTTGCCCAACACCCTGCTGTCCACTCTGCAGTCTTATTCATGCTAACACTAAGACACAAATACCTGACATAGAGATCTCTGACTAAAAAACTTTCAGAGAAGTTTGATCGATTTTTTTTTCAACAGCCAGATTCCAGAACATAGAAAAGTTGGAGAACCTGGGGTTTTTCCCCTGAATATAGCTACTCTGAGCACATGAAAGTTCACATTAAGTCTAAGAAGCTTTTGCTTTAACTCCTCCCCCCACTCCATTCATACTAGCCATTATTACATACATGTCTTTAAAATATGAGCCCATAACCTGCCATATATAGTACAGAACTGTTTACCATTTCTATTGAAGAGTCATTTTTGATGTTCTTCTGCATTTTCCTATATTTTTAATCAGTGACATAATACACTATTTTTGTAAGGCTCACTACACAGAATAAGTTTGCTGCAGCTCCAATGAATAAAACACTGCAATAAATTCAACATAAACACTGTGCTATTTCTATTCACGTTTAAAACAGCAGCAAAAATGCCTGCCTCATGACAGTCTAAGTTCAAATGAATGAACCACTTTGGTTGCTACTTTCAAGAGGGAACAGGTTGCTAGCAAAACACTAGCTTACTTGCATTTTATGTTTGGGAAAGGCCTTCTTACAAAAATAGAATTTGCAGCATGCACCAACATTACTGGAAACTTTGATTTCTTATAAGAAAATTGTTGTTTTAGAATCAGCAGTGGAACCAGAAGAAAAGTGTCAGAAACCTTGTCTCTGGGTCCTGAGATAGATTTTCAGGAGATTAATTAGAATGGAGAAGCAGTTAAAACAAGCAAAACACAACAACCCACCCCCAAACTCCAAGCCTTTGTATCATCACCCAACATGGCAATGGAGCACTCATAATACAGTTTTCTAGATGGTCAAATTCAGATTCTTTTCTTCAGTACCTCATATATGTACCTCTCCTCAACTCCATCTCATTTACTACTCCTCAAATGAATAGTACAATTTATTTTTTTCATACAAATACTTCACAGAAAAGAAACTGCTGGAGTAAAACAACCCCTAAAAGCTATTACCTAGGCTTCAGTAAAGCCTTTCACTTCCCTACAAAACCACAAAAGAAAAGGTTACACCTATGTTGAGTACTGTTAATCATATTACCCTAGAGACACTAATGGGGGGACCATGAGGCCTTAAACTACAGACTCCTCCCTACATAACTTAAATACCTAACGGGGCACTACAGGATTATCACTTGCAATTCTCAGGGTGAAAGCCATCTTGGAATTCTGAGATGAGGGGCAAGGATTTAAATGCAGATGGAAGAAAAGGTGACAAATGTGAAAACACATTGTTTACATTTATGCCAAAGAAAATAGAAGAGGCATTCAAGTCATCCTCTGCCAGAGGAGGTTCACTATCAAACCTTCTGCTTCAAGGAACAGCATGCTCACTGTTAGCCCAAACACTGACTTGTGATGGAAAAACACTTAAAAGCATATATAAAGAATTAGAGTGCCCCAGTTTTCATAAGCAAGCATGTAGCATCAGATAAAAATGCTTCTAGAACCTAAAGTTTACAGTGAGATGGAAGACAGTTTCCAGACCATAATTCAAAAGATAAGTGCTTA
>JBCJKH010065506.1:0-10990 GCA_039877255.1 Loriculus beryllinus | reverse complement strand
AAGCCCCTGTGTCCAACCTGGCCTTGAACACTGCCAGGGATGGGGCAGCCACAGCTTCCCTGGGCACCCTGTGCCAGAGCCTGTCATGCTGGAGGCAGTGAAGAGCTCATGATTAAACCAAGAGGGACTTCTACTGTATTTCCTATCACTTCTATGTTCTGGAATAGTTTGTATTTGTGCTCTTAACGGTGCTTCTTTAAGCCATTACTTGCCTTTATCTTTTATTTTCTCAGTATTTCCTTAAAGTTATCTCTCCAGTCCTCTCATCACTAGTTTTCTAAGTTTATTGAGTTTTATCTTCTGTTTTAGTGTTTTATTATCCAATTCTCCTTTCTTCTTTTTTTGGCATCAAATTACAATTGCATTCTCCATTCAGTTGTTTTAGTAGGTTCCAGATCCTGTAGAGGAAGGATTTCTTCAGAAGAAGTTTTGAGAGGTTTGGGGGGGGGGAAGGATGAGGAGGATACCAAAGGTTTCAAAATGTGCCTTGTTTTTGGATTTTTTAGTGTTTTTCACTGAACTTCTCCTCAGAGACATATTTACTCCAGGCCTCCTTGATATTTTTGTTTGCTTTTTTTACCAATACATAATAGATAATTAATTGCTCTTGACTATAAACTACTCCTGTGCTTCAGCTTCTGCAAATATAAGCTCCCCTACCAAATCCAAATGTGTAATATGCAGCATTTTATTTGTCCTTGGGTGACATTTACCCTGCATTATTACACAAAATATCATAGACATTTTTTTCCTCTTTATTTCACATGCTGCCTTGTACCACTCACAGCAGCAAGAAGATCCAGCTCAAAGAAACATTAATCGGTGAGGCTTTTCAGACAGTCTGGGTTATCACTGCTTTTTACTTAGTTCAGACACAATAAGAATATATCTCTGATACAATATCATGCTTTCTCTGAATGGGACTGTACCTATTCATTGTTAACAACATTGTACATAACCAAGAAATTGTGGATGAACCTTCACTGTAGAAAGTAGATGCTGTTTTACCTGCTCCATCATAATAAGCAATAATATTTTCAGAGAAAGAGGAGAACCACAAATTCCTTGTTCATTTGTATTTGTAAAACTTCCTCCTAAGAAGAGTAGAAACAAAAAAGAAAGAGGCTTTTTGCTCCACTTTATCCAGGTTCTGTGTCTTCTCATTATCAAGCTACCACTAAAAAATGCTGCTGGGTTTCTCATGTATTTTCTAGTGGCTTAGACTATATTATTGAATCAATTCACACAGAATTTAGCACACAGTACCCAGAGAAGCCTCTTGGATCAAATTTTTCAGGCTGGGGCTAGTATAAATTGGCTTCTGTTTTAAGTCCTGATTCTGTGAAGGCTTGTGGTGTTCTCTAGCACTGATTCTGCTCCCATGCCTTGACAATATTTAATCTGATGCCTGGTGTAGAGAACTCTAGAACAGACAGAGATAAGGAATAATCTCTTCCTGCATGAGAAAGAATGCAGTAGATTATTCCTTTCATAAGGATCTCCTTGGAATACCTCACCTGATATTTTGCACTTGCTGCAGTTGGGATTCTTGGTGGCAAAGGACTTGTAAAGCCTGAGCAACTTTTATGGAAGCCTGACTGATAATTTGCCTTACAGCTGCAGAGGTTGTACCCAAACCTCTGTACCTTGCTCCCTGTCTCAACCCAGGAATCTTCTGCTAGAACTTTTCAAGTCTGTTAACTGTTGTCGTCCTCTAGGCAAAACATCCCATCCCTCTGTCTTCTCTTTGAGAAAGAAATGGTACTGAAGCCATCTCTCAAAGCAGAAGCATCATTCTTGCAGATAAACCTAAGAATAGGGGAACTACCTAGATAGGGTGTACAGTGCTATAGAACAGCCACAAGGCTAGCTCAAATTAGAGTGCAGCTCTTCAGAAGTGGGCTGATCATCCCCTTCTTGAGTTGGCTGGAATTACCAGCCTGCCTTAACATGGGGATTTGCACTGATACCCACCCTGCAGTTCATGGAAGATTTCCTGCTGGAGCTGGGACCTGCAACCCTGGAGAGGAGCCACACTGGCACAGTCTGTTCCTGAAGGATTGCACCCCATGGAAGGGACTCAGACTGGAGTGGTTCATGAAGGACTGTATCCCATAAGAAGGACCTACACTGGAGCCCAGGAACAGCGTGAACAGTGTGAGGAGCAAGTGGCAGAGATGAATGTTATGAATTGGCTCCAGCTCCCATTTCCCATCCCCCTGCACTGCTGGGGGGATATGTGCAGTGCAGGGGAGTGGGGAGTGAGAAGTAAATCTGGGAAGAAGACTGGTTAGTGGAGAAGTTGGTTTTGATTTTGTTTTTATTTCTCACTATCTTACTGGTATCAATTTGAAATTAACAAGTAAATTAATTTCAAGTCTGCTTTGCTCATGATACCAACTAGTGAGTCATCTGCTTGTCCTTACCTTGACCTACGAGTCTTTTCATCATATTTTCTACCCCTGTCCTGCTAAGGAGGGGGAATGAGAGAGTGTCTGGGTTGGCAACTGGTGGCAGATTGCCCAGACCTACCATGGTCAACCTACGATGCAAGGCTTATTCACTGATAGAGCTATAACATGAAATAGGATGCTGTAAACATAAGACTTTATACTAAAAAGGCATTTTGTGCTGATGATACATCTCTGGGTCTTCTGACTTTAGTCTTAGCACTCTGCAGTGAGCTCTGAAAATTTTGTTTACTCATTTTATTCTCTGAATGGCCAATAAGTACCACTGACTGAACAAAGGTAAGCGCTTTTCAGACTGACTTTGTCCGACTGCTGCCACAGTCTAACACAGCTTCTATTGCCACCGTGTAGTGTTCATGTCTAGCAGTGTTTATATTTTGGATTTCTATGTGTACATATGAAAAAGAAATCTTGGACAACCCCCCTGAAATGCTTTCTGTGTTAGATTTGTCTCTGAAGTATACAACCCCCTCTTTTGTACTAAACAAGTGGCCACATGCAGAATGTGCTTAGTACAGACATGTTTTGTACTCTCTTCATCTCTTGTGTGAGAGGAATATTATCTAAAACAAACCTGGGTGAGCCAGCTACTGAAAAGCTCTGGTCTGACTGCTTGCCTTTATCTCCAACCTGCCCAAAATAGTCAAATCGGGAAGGTTAGAATTGAACAACACCAGTTCGTGTAACGATAGGGCTGCCTCCTTAATCAGGCTGCTTAGTGCCTGCAGAGCTATGAGACCTTCATGAACACTGCCTCTCTCCAGGTCTGAATGTCTACCAGCTGTGCTTATTATCGCATACTTTATCATTGCCATTCTTGTGTAATCAACAGTGATTGCCTATCTCATGGTGCTACATACGGCAAAAATATAAATGTATGCATATATGCAGACATCTTTATGCATACATACATTTCTATCTGTGTGAAGCTGTGACTATATACAGAAAAAGTTATGGTTCTTCCCTGAGAAATTAATTTCTTAATTTCCCATCAACAGAACATATCATTATATATAAATGTTGTGAAAGACCCTATTAGACAGACAGACACATGAGGGATAAAATTAAAAGTCGCTGTGGGAACCATAACCTGAAATGTCTTTCTCTTCTGCACTCAAAGTCCCAGTAAAGTCTTCTATTAGAATACTGTTTGCATGTAATTTCTTGTTTTAGGAAAAGGAATCTGAATTGCTGATACACAAATGGAAATGCTATCTGACTGTGACTGTAAAGTGTATCAAGTTAATGGATTCTTCCCCCCCCCCCCAATGTTTTTCATTTCCAGTGAGTATTTTAATCCCTTTGCTTGTCCTGGTACCAGTCTGGTGTAAGGCAGAAAAGATTTTAATCCCTGTTGGTCATTCCTGCCCATCTATGACCTGCTGTAGAAGTTTGCTGGAACTGTTGATATTATTGCCTTCACTGCAGTTAATTTTGATTAGGAAACAGCTTGGGATAGGGTATATAGGAGGGAAGAAGGAAGAGTAAAGAAAGATATTGAGGCACAGAGGAAATGTTTTGCTGAAAAAGAGCATTCTTTAGTGCCCAGTGGCAGCTGTTATCATCCCTCCATAGCATGTTCTTAGAAAATCACATTGCAAATGTGGCTTGTCAAATAAACAAAAAGTGACTTGAGCTCCGTACGTACCAACTGCTTTGGTACTGGAGGCTTGATCATGCTAAAGCTGGCGTCCATGTTCTATCCTTGAGATTCTTCTGTAGCTGTTATTTTCTGTACTTGTCTGTTGGCAAATGCATTCACATAGTGTTAGCCTGGGTCAGGAATGTGCTTTTGAGAAGAAACTCCCGATGGTCTGTGCTTACTCTGCTGGGTTCTTACTGTCAAGCAGCCTTGGAGCACACAGCAAACATGGCATCTTTTCTGACGGAGCTAAAACAGAATAGGCACCCCAAGAATAGGCACCTAATGCTCTCCAGCTGCTAACGGGTGTTCAGTTCACAGGATCAGACTAGAACCAGCTCAAAACAAAATCCTCCCAACCCATGCTCTTCTCTGTCAAATCACTCCTGCTAAGCCACACAGCTGATGAGATAAACATAGCTTTTGTTAGACAAGCTCTTCCTGCAGTGTGATAGTTTTTTTTAATCTGCTTTACATGCAAGAAATAACTTGAGCATCAGCTCCAAGAAGGCACTGAAAAATACAGATCTGCAGTGCTCATGTATTGAAGATCTCTTTTGGTGATTACACAAAGGATGTGTATGGAAAGGATGGGCCAAATAGCAAATATGCTCCTGGTATGAGCTTTTCTGTTTAGGAAAAAGCATTACATCCAGATACTTACAATGACCTGCTAACCCTGGATTGCTCAGCAAGAAAACATAAGACCTGTGGTTGCATGCAGGCATTGTTGCCAGCTAAGCCTCACAAATTTTGTTCACAAATGCTGAAATACCATAAAGGATGATGTAATATCGATCTAGCTGTGCAATTCCCTGCAAATGCATGAGTCCCTTTTGGTTTATTCAGTAATATAGGGAAAAAAAAACCCAAACCAAAACTGGCACAGAATTTTTAGTGTTATCACACAACAGCTTGCTTTTAGAAAGCCATTGTGCTTAAGTGCAAAATGAGAATTAGCATATCTGCATCTACTAGAGACAATGTTAATACCAGTCCCAGCTCTGGAGTTCACCCTCAAAAAACATTTTATGTACACACCCTCTCTGATCTTTTTGTCCTTCCAGTTCTAGTGCCACCAATCCAGAACTCAGATCTGGTGGAAACTGAATTTACTCTGAACCAGTATTTGGCTCCTTTATGCTACCTTATAATTTGAATTAGGAGTTGGCTGTGAAAGAAACTATCTCAGACATTGTGAAATCCCTCTCTTCTTTAAGAATACAGAAATGACATCCTGGAGGTTGTTCTAGGCTATTCTAACTTCGTATGTGGGTATATACATGGGTGTTATGGAATACCCCTTTGGCCAGTTTGGGTCAGGTGTCCTGTTTCTGCTTCCTCCCGACTTTCCATGCCACTCCTCACTGGCAGAGCATGAGACTGCAAAAGTCCTTGGTTAGAGTAAACATTACTTAGCAACAACTGAAAACATCGATGTTATCAGCATTGTTCTCAGGCTAAAGTCAAAAACACAGCACTGCACCAGCTACTAAAAAGGAGAAAAATGACTGCTACTGCTGAACCCAAGACACATGGTTAGGAAGTATGTGGTCAATAGGAGATAACAGACATGTCACATGCCTGTGTATTTACACCAGGCAAGTGTATTGCAGGTGATGTGCAGAGCATGAAAGTGATGATATCAACTGCATCAAGGTGGAAAAGAAACGGTGATTATTACATGACAAGGAGCAATCATGTTGGAAATGTACTCTACAAAATGGTAGAAAAACTGTTTAAAGGTACTGGAGGAGTATCCACTAGGAGAATCATATTTTAAAGATGTTAAGAAATTATTAAAAAGTGATAATGCAGATAAAGCAGATTAGTTGTGATCAAAATAATTTTAGGAAAGATGTCAAAGAATGCTCTTCTGCGATAGACTGGGGAGTTGAATTTGAGCATGAACAAAGAATTATTTAATGCTATTAGAAAGAGAAATACTCCTGAGATCTGTACCACAGGAAATGTTAATTTCTTAGTCATCAAGACTGAAAACCATTGGCAATCATACGCCCTGGGTCTGACAATCAAAAGATCTGTTTAACTGAGCAGTCAGTGAATCAACAGAGGAGGATACTACTTAAAATTTTGTTTCTCTGACTAACATTAGCAACTTAAAGGACACGGTTGTAGGAAAAAGCCTTGAGTGAGCAAGTGAGGTTGATACGATCTGGAATGTGGGTCTGTGACTCTTACTTTAAAAAGGACGGGAACTAAATGGTGATGAATGAACCAAGGAGCTCAAGATTTCATTTTAAATGAAGCCTGGAACTTCTTTATGTAAAAGATGTAAAGCTCTTGGAGGCTTCTCTTCTAGAGCAAAGGAAAAAATAGCCTCAACCAGCTCTGGAAATAAGGGCAAATTCACTTAAAATGGACATTAGGAACACAGAGGTACAAAGACCATTTTTTCCCATCAGTTTGCCCTGCCGAGAGATCTGTCTTAAAGATCAAGAAGCTCAGGGAGAAAGTGGGAATTGCCAGCAGCTGTGCTAAGGCTGGTCTTGCAAAATACCTTCAAATGTTAAGCAGTGGGCTTCCTCAGGCTGTGTGCAAGGAGAAGAGTTGTGGTGGGAACAGCCCTCAGCTTTGAAGTCCTCATTGTTTGGGAGAGCCAGGGGATCCTGTGGGGCTTGTGTTTGTACCTGTAGTTACACACAACCAATGCTCTGTAAGTAGAAAAGTATGGGGGGGCGGGGGTGTTTGGGGAAGGGCATGTATGACAACCACCACAGAGAAACATTTGGATTTTTTTCTGTAACAAGGTAATGTTTTGATCCAAGCTTGCTTTCAGTAACTGGCAAGGTGGGCCAAGCCACGTACATATGCTGGCCCAGGCACCCTTTTTGGCCTGAGGCAGCAGTATGGGGCAGAAGAGGTCAGCCTCAGCAGTGAAAAGCTTAGAGAAGTAATGCCAATGAAGTCTTCCAGTGTAAAGTGTTAGGAAATTTTAGTTGTCAGCTTCATCACTGCTTGATGTGCAACTTCACATCAGAGGATTCAGCAGGTGGGTGGGCAGGTTAACAAATCTGTCTTGATGCAAAGCAAGCATACAAGATGGTTCCTATTAAATTTTTGTGTTCCTTAGGAATACAGATAAATGCCTCACCTGCCTAGGGAGGATGTACTTCTCAAATCCTGTGGTGGCTGTATCTGGATCAGAAAACAGTTGGCTCTAATGATTATGGTAAGAGCTGATGCGAGTGCCTTTGTTTGACCCATGTCTGATAGATCACACCCCTTTCTCAGGATACCAAGTGGTAGTCACTGTTATCTTAGCCTACTGTTGGACAGACAGAATGAAAATTTGACTCTGGACTTCCACAGAAATATGCTTAACACTTTTCCTACTGGCTTCATACAAAATTCCCTCCTGTGAATCACTTCTCATTTCCTGGTATATCTGACAAAACAAGCTGTGTATAGCATTGCTCATTCTCACTGATTACTTGGCCTCTGATGTGTTTGTGTTTTGTTTTACCTTAAATTCTACCAGTTTGTGTCCTAGTTTTTGTGTCTGGTTTACTCTGTGACTGTAGAAGCAATCTGATGTTCCTGGGTCTTAAAATAATTGAAAACTCAGCGGGCCTGGAAACCACAGCTGTCAATAGCAAGTTAAAAGGTTCCCAATTGTATTATTTTCTGGAGCCTTAACCATGATTTTGAACAGTCGGGGTTAACAATAAAGATACTAGCTAAAAATAATAAATACCTTTTAGAAAATCCTTTTCTTTTAGAAAATCTCTACTCTAGACCCTGCATGTCTATGCCAAAGGAGCTCCCATGCTTGTTTCCCAAGCTTAACATTTTTCAGACTTTTAAAAATGCTATAATGAAGCCTAAGAAGAGATAAAATAATGTTATGGTAAGTGAAGAGACTTAGGTTTAATTCTTTGTTGCTGTTTTCTTTTGTGATCTCAGGCAAGTAATTTCTCTCTATTTGATAATTCATCTGTAACTGAGTACAACAGCACTTGTTTGTTTCTCCTGGAGCTGCATTATTTTAACCACTGTAAAAGACAAAGAAGAGCTTAGACACTACAGGAAAGGGGACTGTGTTAAATACAACAGCTCAACAGAAGTAGAAAAAACCCACTCTGAGGCTCATGATATTTAAGGCTCGACTGTTTAAATATTCCTATCAGTTTGTCATGCCCTCTGTGAACATGAAAGGTGAAGATACCAAGAACTTTGCACCTCAGTGGGTTAGAGACCTGAACCCTACTGCTGAATCTAATTTTGGTCTTACTAATACAAATATCTTTTGTGACATTTAATCTTAGATGTTGAAAAAGACTATAAAAAAACTACACAGCTGTGACATGGAAGAGTGGGATGAACTTGCCTTTTCTGTTTGTTTGTTAAAATAGGAAATAAGATGCTTAATTAATTGCTCTTGTTCTACTTGAGTTTTGTGGCTAGATTGTTACAGCTTCGGCCTAGTAATATATTCAATCAATTTAGAAAAATTAGAGATTAGTAGATCAACAAGGAAATTGCACAGCACACTGGTCCTCCATAGCTATAAAGGCTGTCCACAAAAGATGCTGGCTAACACCTTTGGATTTGATGAACTTCAGGCAGAAGCAGCCTGGAAGAAAGAAATTGCTCTGCTATCTCTGCACAAAACAGTGCCCTGACAGAGAAAAACACTGACTGACAGCACTGTCATTTAGATAAATGTCTGTTTTATCCAGTTTGTTTTTCTTTAATCCCCATTCTCTTTGGGAGCACTCTTTAGTCTTTTAAGGACAGTGTAATATCTATATTTCTGTACTTTGCTACTGTATGCTTGAAAAAACTGTAGGTGCTTGACTTTGCTCTCTTGGCACATTTGCAAATGTGGAAAACATGAACTTTCAGGCAGTGACACTGCAAGTAGGAGCTATGCATCAGATTCTGACTGTCTTGTGGTCTGTGAAGCTCCTCTGTGCAAAGCAGTGAGCCACCTGTGAAGAGGTGGGCGATATCAATGTGATGAGACAGAAGAGAGATGGTGGGGTTGGAGCAAAGAAACAACTACAGTGTGAGGGGACACGGTATGAAAAGAGGATATGGAAATACACTTCTTAAAGAGCAGGGGAGAAATAGTAGCACAAATGCCAGGCTTCTGCCTGATTATTTTGTATTTGTGTTTCAGGTAACTTAGCAATACTTTAAACACATATACAGCCAGACCAGAGAATGTATTCCTGAGGGAAGTGATACTTGTCATTGCCTCTTCCTGGCAACAAAGACCAGAGTCATCCAGATCATATTCATGCTGGCCTGCTCTGCCTTATTCCCACAGCATGATGCTAAGCAAATGGCAAGCTGTACTAATTGGTCAGCAGGGGATTTCCTTGCACAAAAAAAGGCCCGCAAAAGGCTCAGAAGTGCCAATACTTCAACACAGCTTAATGACAGCAGGCTATACAGGAGCTGGTGCTTGTATTTAAGTGGAGGAGGTACTATAACGATACAGGTCTGGCAGCTTCCTTGGCCACGTGTGTACGCTGGGCTTTCCCTGCCTGCTGTGATCTTAGCCCTGGGGACTTGAGAGCCAGCATGTTACTGCAGCACCAGACAGGGGAGACCAGCTCAGCTGAATAGAGAAAGACCTGTTGGCAAGGCACTCTCACTAGGTTCTGGATTGTGGGTTTCACTCTGGTTGTGGTTCCAGATGCATTCAGCAGTCTGGCTCACCATCAGTCTTCATTTCCTTTTTCTGGCGCTTGGGGAAACTGCTGTCCTTACCTTTTTTAGATCATTAACTTAGCTTCATTTTACCTTAGGGTCTGTGACAGATACCTTCTGTGATGTAGAAAAGGTAGCTCAGTTTTTATCTGTGATCTCCTGCAATGCTGACATTATTGTTTGAACTTCTTGCCCATTTTGGCAAGGAAGCTGTGAGAGATGCATTTGAGCAAGGAGCCCTCCTGTGCTAGAATGTTTGTCTGGGTATGTCATATAGTGACAGAAACAAATACACTGGGATTGGGGAACAAGAGAAGTAGTTGACTTCATATTTTATGATTATATGGTGGAATGTTACAGGTAGAAAAGAGTCTCTGTGCTATTTTTGCACCAAGCAAATGTGAAGTGTGAAAAGTCCTACCCATGCCTTTCTGGGCTACTGAATAGGGGATGTGGTTTACACCTCCTCATGACCACACTGAATGTAAAGATACTGTTTGTACAGCTCCCTAAGCAACCTGAAAATATGAGTTCTCTGGTATTTAAGACTAGATTTTCTTTGAGGCATCTGAATCTTTGTAATTACCCAAGTCCTACTTCCTTTGCAGCAATATATCCTGCAGCAGAAGCGAATGAGATGGGATCATACCGTCACTGTGTATTTCCTTGACAAATGCAGCACAGATATTTCTAAATGGCCTCACAATTCTTATTCAAGATTAGCAGTAGTCTTTAGTTTGTTTGCATTTTTTTTTTTTGTGAGTTTTTATTTTCTTGCTTGTTTCTTTGTTGTTGGTTTGGGTTTTTTTTCCCTTAGAATTCAACAAAACTTGGAAAAGGAAAGAAATTTCCAGGTCTGGTGGCGGTTTTTCTGTATGACAGTGAAAGACAGTATGTGTTACAGAAAAAAGTGAGATGTTGACAGAGGCACAGGAGTCAGAAAATGTGTGATAATTCTCCTTTACTCTCCCTAAGCAGCTCAAGTGGCCCCTGCACTGCCTATATTAAAAATAAATATAAATTAAAATCAAGCTGCAAGTGAATAACAAGCAGCTCTAGATTCACTTTTCCAGTAACAGGAATGGAACTGGACAGCTGACAGAGGCCAACTGAGGCACCTGGATATAAATCAGTGATTAGGCAATGCAAGAGAGAAAATTCATTAGCATGAAAAATGCTGGGGAATTAAGAGTCC
>JBCJKH010065504.1:0-11191 GCA_039877255.1 Loriculus beryllinus | reverse complement strand
CCAACCTCATGAAGTTTAACCATGACAAGTGCAAGGTCCTACACCTGGGTCGGAGCAATCCCAGGCACAGCTACAGGCTGGGGAAAGAGGAGATTCAGAGCAGCCCTGCGAAGAAGGACTTGGGGGTGGTGAAGAGTATTTAGTGTTTAATAAGGTGTATATGTATATATCTGTGTATATAATGACCACTCTTAAGGGAAGCACATTAACTCCTGTAATCTGTGAAAGGCAGCTACAAAGTCAAGAGCTGTCACTTGAGCAAGATGTAGATTTCATTTCATATCAAAACCTATGTTCAAGAAAGGCGTCTATCTAAAGCGAGACAAACTATTGTGTTGCTGTTTCTTTAACATTTATGTGGGAAAATTTTAGAAATAGGTTACCCAAATATGCTTCAGGCTGGTTTTGATTTGCTGAATTTTGTTCTCAACAAGTCCATCCCCATTTTGGGTCATTTCCCAAACCTAAATTACTTTGTTTTCTATTATTTAATAGGGTTTGCTCTTGGTATTTGTAATCAACTTGTGCACATACACACGCACACACACACGTGTGGGACTTGGTAATGGGTGCTTGCCTCTTGTGTGCACAAACAAGGAAGGTTCATAAGGCAGTTCATGCTTTGCATTCTTTCATTATGGCCCAAACGTGCCTATGATTAGACCACAGAAGGGGAGTATGCGTGAAATACGTACTTTTACACTAGCTCACTGATTCAGAATACTTTTACCAATCCACAGTCGAGATGAAAAAGAACACGAGAGACAGTTTAAAGAGGGCTTTTTAAATAAAGATCAAATGTGTTTGATTTCATATTGCTGAATCTTCAATCAGGAGAAGCTGTGTTTTGCTGCGTGTTGTGCAAACACGTAAGTCTTAATTTTCACCTCAAAATGCTTGAGTTTGTCTGACTCCAACTTCTCCTTGTCTGATTACAATGCCATTTGCTAACATGAAAGACACTGAGAAATGCCTGTTTCGTGTTATGCACCTACATAAATATGGAGGTGTCGCAGTTCAGAAGGTGTCTCCAAACAAAAAGGAACAGAACTGATCTTGTGTTGGCTCTCGGATGTAATGTTTTCAGATACCTAATACCACTAACACTACCTTAATCCACTAGGCAAAGATCTTTGCAGACTGAAGTGACTCAGGGTTTTGCACAGCTATTCAGTGCAATCAAAGGACTTCTGAGAGCACTGAAAACCACTGCAGAAAAGAGGTTTTAGGTAATTAGCATTATATAGTTTGGGGAGCAGGTTTCAAGGCCTTCTTTTTGTGTGTTTTTTTTTCTTCCTGATAAATAACCTGAATTTCCAAACACCTACTATTTCTTTTCTTTCTTTTTTTTTGAAGTTCATTTTGCAAAAATATGTGATATATAGGCTATTAAAAGGGTTTAAAATTAAATTGCACCCTTTATTAAGAAAAGACTGACTTACAAACTGTTACTGTTTAAGTAACGCCTGTCTATTTCAGATAGTGCAGTGTTTCTGTTCGTGCAGCGATATCCCAAGTAAGTCTTTTGTACAAGGAATAAATATTTGAGTTAAAGGCTGAAGTATGTGCAGTCAGTAGTGTCTGTGAAACAGTAATGGAAACCTGTCATTAGTTAAAAGTTTGAAAATTTGAGAAACTTAACTGTTTTTCTCAATTTCCCTTGGGACATAAAGAAAAATCTCAGAGATTTTTCCCATTATCTGTAAGTGACAGCAGACTCATCTGTTCATCATCCATTTCCTCATTGGAAGTTCTTACCTAGAACCTTATAGAATTCTTCTAAAATAAATTTTACTTCTATTGAACAGTAAATTCCTTGAAATAATTACATTCTGCTAGAATATATTTGCATCTTTCTTACCTAATGTATCAAGAAGTCTCTTTCCATTCTTCTCACTCTCAATTTCATCTGGCTTTTAATTTCATCATAATAAAAATCACTCTTTGTTAACTTTAAGTAACTGTTGTCTGATATGTGAAGATACAACAAAACATTTTAATAAAAGATTAATTCATAAATCTGGTTTCTGGAGTTTATTTCTTTTCATTTTCAATCAGTGGCTATGTTTAAAAGCACATACAGAGCATAAATATGTCAAATATCTATTACAGTCCATTACCTGGATTCAAATTTTAAAATTAGCTGGAAAGCTTTGTATGACTAACTAGTGGTCAAGGGATATCATGCAATCTCACTAGGGTCTGGTTTAAAGCAACTCATTTTGTACAGAGTGCTTGCTGATACATGAGAGACCAAGTAAGGGAAATTGTAAAGGTTCTAGTTACAATTTGTAATTTGTAAACTGTGAGGAAGTTAAACTTTGATTGTACACAGTTTTATAAACCTCTATTCAAAATGCTTTCTAAAGGAAAATGAGATTTCTGTTTTCTCTGTCTTTCTCTCAACTGTATTTTTCTGTTCTCTGCCCCAGTTTCTTCAGAAACTTCTGAATCTAGTGCCCCATTTCAATCAAATTTGAGAGGGGAGAAAAGTTCACAATAATTTTCTGTTATTTAATGAATGAAGATGTTCAAGGAGGGGAGATGCCTTAAGCAGCTTTGAAGGAAATGCTGTGTTTAAGAGCGTTCTTTATTGGAAAGCCATCAGAGAAGCCATTATTGGAGCACAAACCTGAGAGATATATTTATAGGATACTAGACTTCATAGATTCCGTAACATTTCATGGTGTGATTATTTTTTTCAGTGGAATTATTCTAATGTTTTAAAATTCAAACCCTCAAATACAAGTGAAAACAGTGTAAAATGATATATGAAACTCTGGAAAAGTCACTAACAAAGATTGTGATGCAACTTGTCTCATTTATTTATATGCTATATGGACTTTACAGGGGTGGAAATTTAATGGAAGTGTGAAATGCTGAATCATGGTTAAAATTTGCAGTGGTGGAATATGAAATCCTATCATTCTCTCAGGTTTTAAGTGAATCTGGTACATTTTGAAAGATATATTACAATATTCTCATTCATTTAATGGATAAGAAAAAAAAAAAAAAAAAGTTATCCTAAATGTGTTCACCTGCAGAGCACTTTTAAATGCCAGATTTTAGGAGTTCCTTATCCATAGCCTCGAGCCACAACATTTAATGTAAGTATTTTTGCTTTTGGTCTATGAGAATGGGAATATTGATTCAAGATGGAATTCCTTGTGACAGACAGCCAGGTCCAATGAAAGTTGTTGCAGGGATCTGAAAATTACCTGGTATATATGAGGAAACAACACAGAGCAGCAGAAGAGTTCCATAGGGTTGATGATGTAGCTGGACACGATATAGTATGTTCAGGTCTGTGTGAGTCAGTGTCCTGAATATCTTGACAAGTTGGAGAGCACACAACAAGTGCAACAAAAATAGCTTGGAAGTGGAAGAGAGAAAGTGGCAAACTGAACTTGTACAGCTTGGCTCCATGACAGCCAAAACTCTACAAAGGCATCATAACAATTTATAAATACTTAAATGGCATATAGAAAAAGAGGAGAATTACGTACTTCAATGAACAAGATATAGAACTGAGGGTGAACTGAAAGAAAATTAAATTGATCAGTTCTCAGATGCAGTTTCTTTAATGCTAAATTTCCTCCCTGCAAGAGCCCACCTCAAAGGAGGAGGAAGAAGCCTCCTTTCTTTAAAAACACCAGTAAATGGCCGTTAGTGAACAATCCTATACAGACAGAAGGTGTAACTCATAACAAATTCCTAGTTCAACAACATATAACTCTGAAGGAACTAATGCAACCATGTTGTTTGACCTACTTAGTAGTGGATAGGACATTCCTAAAGCAATTCCTGATTGGATTAGATTTCCTTTTTGCTTATTGCATATGGTTGCAACCCTTAGTGTCTAGGTCATTATGCAACTTATTTTTTCCATTTCTTCAGCTAAAATATTCTTTATGCAGTAAACCAAAGCTAGAAGATAGACAGTTTGAGAGCATGGCTGTGAGCCCTGTACTTCTGAGGGAGGAAAAGGAGGGGAGCAGGAGACTGGAAAGTGATCTGTTCAGTGTATCTTTTCTTTCTGCTTGTTTGTTCTCTCTGTACAGTTTGTTTTGCTGCTGAACACATCATATAAAAAAAAATATGTGTGTTTTTGTATCTCAGGACTAGAGGAAGATGGATATTCTCTCACTACTGGAGAGAAAAGTTTAAAGGAATTCCATACATCTTGATATATACATTTCCAGAATGAAAAGTGAAAATTAAGGAAAGATTTCTAATTTACATGTAGTCAAAGAAAAGAAGGAATTAAATGAGAATTCCCTGTTGATAAATACTTAGTCCAGTAAGTCAACGAGGTGAATTCCCTAGTAGAATTACCTGGAAACTACGATAGATTTCTGGCCATGTGGTCCCGGGTCACCCAGTTTACGCTATCGACTGGTGCAGATGGAGCACTGGATGTCAAGTTGCCTCCTTCTGATCGGTCTGTTTCTTGTACACATTTAAAGAACACATGAATCTTCCAGTCTGGCAAATATGAGATGAAGGGCTGTCCCTTCTGTAGGATTCTTAGACCATTGCTTAGAAGAGATGTGTTCATAGTCAAGAACATTCCCCTAGCTTCTCTGATGGACCTATCACGCAGGGCTGGCCATGGCAGCAGCTGAATGAGAAGCAAAAGCAGAGCAGACCCTCTGTGATATAGAACACATAGGTTTCTTCTATGATATGAATTTTTTGTTATGTGTGAACTCACAGACAGAGTAATATATTGGTTTCTTCACAAACATGCTGTCTCTATCCTAATTGTAATTCACTTTTGTGTCTCAATAGACCTAATCTGGAGTTGCATTTGCCCAAGCCTTGGTGCTTGATTCCACTGTATTTGTGAAATGTATTTTCTCAAACCTAGCCTGCATCTTTCCTTTCTTTAAAGAGGCCTCTGAAGAGGAACACTGCTGTAGCACCTATGCGGAATTATCCAAGTGATAATAGTTAAGTTGTTCAACAAAAGATGCACCTTTTTAAAAACCTTTAAAGCTGTTCACAAACTGACTGCTTTATGTACATACATCTTTTCAGCCATTTTCTCCCTATGTCAGTTTACTGATCACACGCATCCATGGCTCTTGCTTTAAACTAGCCTCTGTCACTGAATTTTACATGGATGAAGATGCAGAGCCCTGCAGTAATGCTTACATGTAGACTCTGTGAATGCCAGGGCCTGACTGAGAGGCTCTCTGCAGTCCCAAGAGAAACCTACAAAAAAAGCTCTCAGGTTTGAAAATGGAGATAATAAATTATTTGAAGCAAAAGCTCAAAGTTCCATGTGCTTGTGCAGGATCCAGCACACTACTGCCTTGGTTATGCCCAGAGCTCTTGAATCCTGTTATTATATCTGACAACCACAGGTTGTATTATTTTATTTATAAACTCTATCATTTTCCTCTTTTTCCCGTTGTCACCATGAACATCTTTTATCTTCCCTCAACATAGCTAAAGCTTTTCTCACCTTTTATGAATATTTATCTTCCTATCTATCATATATTACTTTGGAAAAGAAAAAGATACTTTTTAACAGTAAAATAAACAATAAGCCCAAGTTTTAAACCAACAAAGCCATGATACTCAGTATTCCAAGGTTGAACCCAACAATTCATCCTCTGTTGCTCTCAAGGCTTACACCAGCTCTAAAATAAATGGGCAGAGTCCCAAATACTGAGGCTGACTTGTTATCTCTATATGTACTTTTCAGATAACAGGCATTAAATAATTCACTATACAAAGTCTTATTTCAATTAAAATGGTAAAACTGATAAAGAAGTTTTCTTTACTTTTGGGAACAGATCTCTGGCTTGTAATTGCATTAATTACAAATACACAGCTGAAAAGTTATTCAAATGCAAATTTTCTTAATGAGAAGAATGCAAGTGGGAGTATAATTTTTAGTTGTCGCAGTTAATGAAAGTATTTGATTTTGTTTTAATTGCACTTTTAATAAAATAAAGTGCTCTCACGGTGATGAGATTTCACTAATACAGCATCAGCTAACAGCAGTGCTAGAACTTGCAAAGGCTGCTGATGTTAAGATGGATCAGCTGGTGATGGGCTCTCAGTGGAGGTAAGTGAAACAAATAACAGCCACTCCTGGGCAGAGCTGTGCATGGTGAGGTGCTGATCTCTGGCTGACAGCAGTGTGCTAAAGGGTGTCACCGAAGTAAAGCACTATTCGGGTAATTAATGCCTTAGGAATACAAGGGGAGGAGTAAATAGAGCTATGTCTGGGCCCCAGTGTTTTCATAACTTTGAACTGTGGAGGAGGGAGTTGAGAGAGCTGTTGGGTCCAACCTGTCTCCACTGCTCACAGTGCAAGAGTCATCATGAAAATGCCCACATGTGAGCTTCTGTAAGTGACCCTGAGTTTTAATTAAAAACCAAATAAAAAAGAACTTTAAGTTGGAAAAAATCTAACCACCTCATTTTGTTTGTTTGCTTGCGCTGAGATGTGTTTGTGCACTCACTGCAAGAAAGTGATTTCAGAGAAAGTGGTGTGCTTTCTTATGAGCAGCTAGTGTTTACAGGTGACTTGTTAAAGAACGCTGACCTAGTCCAGCCCTCTGTGCATGAGGCAGGGTTTCCTATGCCTGAGCCATTCCTTGCAGGGTTTTTTTTCACCTTATCTCCAGAAACTTTTGATGATGGCGGCTTTCTGGGCACAAACTGAAGCTTGGTGCACTCCCATGCTCAAAGAATTTATCCTGCTGCAAAAAGCAAGGAAGAAAGGAATGCCTTCTAAAACTGTTTTTAACATTGTGGAAAGAATTTATATCTCACAGACTATCTTAACTAAAGTTTGGGACTTTTTAGTTACTCTAAAATAATTTTAGAAGGTATTTTAGTTATTTTTTTCTTGGAAAAATATTAGTTTGAGGGGTTTTTTAATCTTTGAGTAGTTGATATTACAAAAGGGCTTGGTCTTTCCTAAAGATTCCCTAATATTTTGTTGAACACTGGTAAGAATTGCAGTAACTTCTCTTCAAAAGGATTGATGTCAAAATGGATTTCTCTTCTTTCCCAAACATACTTCCCTCGATTTTCACTCTAGTATAAATTATTATTAAAATTAACCAAATATTTCAATACTAGTGGGTTACTAGTACACCTTTAATTCTTTGTGAGATGATATCTCTGAGGGAAAGCAATCTCTGAGGGAAAGGGAACAGAACAGAAAGCAGCAGCCTGGTGTTTCAGAGACAGGGTCCTGCCCCTCATCACCCTCCATCCATGAGGGTCAGAGAGAAAAGGATGGCTCATGTTTGTCAAATCCCATCACTGGATGAGCCTCCTGGTACTTGTTGTATCTAAATGCCAGTGGGTTACATTTCCTCAGCTGTGAGTTCAGAATGCCAGGCTTTCAAACCGGTTTTGCAGTTTCAACCAAAAGTGAGTTCCAGAAGGGCTTGCTCCATTTGCAGACAATTTAGGAATGGCAAAAAGGCAAAATGAATCAAGTCAATAGGAATGTTTTCATTTAACTCTAATTATAATTAACAGAGTTGAAGGTGTGATAAAAGATTCCTATAATAAATCTCAGCTGTTTGCATCACATGTACTGAAGAAATCTAGTTATTTTTATCATTTTGACAGAGTATAATTTGGTATACAGAAGGTGCTAATTTTATCACTTTTTTTTTCAAAGAAGCAATTATTTCAGAGGTACATACATGGCAAATCAATTGTTCGTAGGTATTATGCACAAATGAAATTTGGGGGAAAAAGATGCGTATCTTAAATTGAAAAGAGTCACCGTAGAATCCTGATAAGCTTTCACCTGCTGTTAATTTTCCTCTGAGATGAAAACACTACTGAGCAACAATGTCTAAGCACATCTTCTTAGGGTGGAAAAGCATGCTTAAAGATAAAAACTTCTAACAGATTTTGATCCCAAGCAGCAGCCCATAGAAACCTGTGGAGATCTCTCAGATAAATTTAATGGTATCCAATATGTAAGGCCCACTCACATGACAATGGAGATGGTTAAGGGTTAAGGAGTGAAGGAAAAGTAAGGGTTACAGGAGTGAAGGGTGAGGCTAGAGCAGGAAGGAAAGGACATCATCCTGGGAAAGGAAAGAGGGCATAGTGAAGGTCAGATCAGAGGAATGAAATGATTGAGTGGCAAGAGGGAAGAGGGACAGTAGCTGTGGAGTCTTTCTCAGTTTTCCGTTTCTTCCCTGGTGTGTGAATGCGGGATATCCTCTAGGAAGCTCTAAGCATTTCAGCTTTCTCCCACAGAACCTCATAAAAAGGGGCTATCTGTGACCTCTTCTACCCACTCTGTGGGACATGGCCAGAGTTGGATTTTTCAGGTTGTTTCTACTCCAGAAATGTCTACATTCATTTGACAGCATCTGAATGACTCAGAGAGCCTTTCCATCTGCAAAGGATCACTGGTTTAATTGCTCTACAATCCGAATGTTTACTCAATTTTGAGTGCACAGTGGTGATGGAGGTCCAGAGATATGCTTTGGGGAACCTGTGACCTTGGGTTCTCCAGAGGTTGCCTTTGGAGGAAGCAAGAGCAAGCTTTTCTATACAACTGTCAGATTCCATGAATGTTTTTTTCTTTTAAAATACTATTACTGTAATGGATGGAAAAAAGAAACACGATCTGGATGGTCAGGATGGCAGGAGTAACTTGTACACTGTGAAATAGGGAAGGAGATAATAACAGAGGGGAACATCAATTTGCTTCTAAATGCTTACTATTATTGTAACCGCCATGTCATGAAAGGTCATGGATATCTTGAGCTATAGAGCCAAGTTTCTTTTTTCATTTCGAATACAGTATTTCAAACACAAGCGTAATCTCTGCTGTGCTACAACAAAGCAGAAGTTTAGGGATGGGAACCGGGCATTTCAGCACCCCTGCAGCTAGTGGAGGGAGAAGAGTGATGTGGGATCCCTACAGCTGCTCCCTGGCCTTGAGGGGACACTTGTGACCAGGACCTGTGAGCTGACTCTTTCCTTCTCTGTGCAATATTGACAGTGGGGTTTCTCCCTCCAGTAAGTGCAGATGAAAACCAGCCTGGTTTTGCGTATCTGAATTGCATCGCATTAAGATGGGTAGCCACATCTTAAATGTTATCTGTAACTGCTTTAAAGTCCAAAAGTGCAAACTCAAATATAAATGTGTTCTCTTTAAGAAAGTAACTCACTGCTGAGAAAAGCAGCAAATGCATCCCAGGCATATCCTGTGCCCTTTCAGGATGAGAAAGTCAACAAATATTAGGCTTCTAGAAAAACATGAATTAAAGAGTTATTTTAAGTTCTCAAATAGCCTTAATTCTGCTTTATTTGAACAATGATCCAATAAACACACAACTTCTCTCTCTTTCCTTCTTGAAAACTGTACTGAAAGAGAACCTGTGTGTATCTTCTCTGCTCAGACTTGCCCTTGTCTGAAAGGGTATACCCCACCTGCTAAATTCTACAAGTATCTCACCTCTCTTTTCCCACCCCTTTATCCTGATGCAAATGTGCAATGGAACACTTTTCCCCCATTAGTCTCTACATGATCTCCAGCTTCTGCGCTGACAAGCTTTACAACAAAAGGACCTGTAAGGTGACTATACCCATCCTTCTCCTTCAAAGAGCTAAAATGTATTTCTTAAGGCACTAGCACACCTCTTTGCTCTTTCATCACATGGCAAGGCCCGATAGAGGCAGAACATCCCCTGATGCCTCTCCTCAGACCTACAACTCACCAGCACCACTCTTGTCATGTGCTGCAGCTGCTGAGAGCAGGACACTGGGACTCTTTCCATGCCTCCCCAGCCTGTCCCAAGGGAAGAAGAGGCAGGACAGAATTCACCTTGTCTGTATGTCTTAAGCTTTCTTACAGGTTTGGGTTCTGCTGAATTTGGAATTATACAAAGGTGCGGCTGGGTGGCAGTAATTACTTGGTCAGTTTTTCAGTAAACACATACTAAATTACTTGCAATCACAAAGAGTGGCTCAGTGGCAGAAGAAGGAATAAAACCTCAGTTTTAGTCTTTTGCACCGTTGATCTAAATATCTCACTTGCATAGCTCCGGTGACTGTTGCTTGTTCGTTTTACTCTGTAGTTAAGTTTGGCTTTACAACACCCTTAGTGCTATGAGTGGTAGAGGTCTGTGTTTCCTGCAGTGTGAAATTCCATCTGTAACCAGTGGAACTGAATTGCCTCAAACGCGGGGGCCAGATATATGACCCTGAAATGTAAGGGCCAGGAGACACCTCTAGAGATCACAGCGTTCGTTTTTCTACTAAGAGACGAAACTAAATGTACACAGGCCATCATGGTCCATGGCACCAGCAAAAAAGCTCAGTACAGCTAAATGATCCCATCCAGCACAGCGTCTACTGCTGTGACCTTATGTGCCAGGGTAAGTGAGAAAAACAGCCATTCCCAGCTACACATGGAGGCCTGGAGTGCCTGGAAGGATCCTGGTCATTTCCCTCTGCCTGTACACACATTCCTGCAATATGCTGTTGCTTACCGAGGAGGAAGCCACTGCTCTCCTGTGGCTGTGGGGAGAGGAGCATTGGAGTTCTGTTTGTGACCTACACCGCTACCCTAGACTATAATTCAAGCCAAAGAGTTGAAAGGGACCATGCTGGCACAACCTGTTGCTGAGGGGTTAATATGCTTCATATGGTCTTGCACCAGGATGGCAGGGATTCCACCACCTCCCCAGCTAACCTATTTTAAGGCTTATAATTAGAAGACAAACTGTTGATAAATATTCCCTTAAGCATGATTGAAAAATCATGCTTACTGAAAAGTAATTGTATTTTCATCTTTTCAATAGAAAGGAGTCATCTTGCCTAAGGGTAAATAACTGAAAGTTGGTTGTCGATGTCTAGACTCATCAACCTAGATTCCCTTTATAGCCAGCTGAAAGAAACAGGCACCTCCAGGGTGTGATTCATCTGTCTTAGAAGAGATGTTAAATGGAGAAGGATTGCTTTCTGAAATAAATGCCACAAAAATGATTAGAGTTGTACGGGAAATGGTATTCATATTCTGTGGGAAAAAAATTTGTTTTCTTCAATACAAGAATGAGAAAAACCTCTCAGAATTTCAAGATAATTACATATTTAAAATTCACTCTTGCTCAATAAAATAAAGGTTTTTTTTCTGATATTTTCTTGTGTTTTATAAATCATAATGTAGAAACAAAGCAAAACAAAC
>JBCJKH010065503.1:0-13062 GCA_039877255.1 Loriculus beryllinus | reverse complement strand
TTATTCCAGCTGCCAAAATGAATCAAAATAGTAATATTTTAATAAAACCCCTTATCCTTATATTGCACAATGCAGCTCTCAAATCAAAACATTTGTTTCCAGAGGGGACTCAATTTTCATTATGTTTAGTTTGAATTGTATTCAGAGTAGTGAAATATAAAGGCAAAACTTTCAGTTGTCTTGTAACTACAATCACTTTCAAAGAAAGTGCAGGATATAAAAGGGTACATTCTGTATTACATGTGAAGCACAGTTTATTCCAGCTGCCAAAATGAATCAAAATAGTAATATTTTAATAAAACCCCTTATCCTTATATTGCACAATGCAGCTAGCTTAAGGAAATGCATGCTGTGACTCCTACCTTAGAAAACTTAAATACCATGAAAAAAAATAATAGTAATGTTGTTGTAGACATTATGGCTTGGACAAAACAAGGTAGAAGTAATATATTTTATTAGACCAGCTGGTCTATTAAGCCCCTGAGATCTGAAGATAGCCTTGTACACCCAAAAGCTTGCTTATTTTTTTTCAGCTGTATATCTCAGTCTAAAAAATAAATAATAATTCTACTACAGATTTGTTCTTGTCTGCTTCAAAAAGATGTTATTAATTTTTTAACTTGTTTTATAACAAGTTTTATAACAATAATAATATGAAGAGGAAGCTTAGAATTTCGAAAGATTATAAATATAACAACTGTGTAATCTCAAAGTGTGATTAATACAATTTAGATGCCTATATATTAATATACATCAGCTTTTGTCACTTAAAGCTTCTTTGATAATCAAGAGAAGGAAGTGGGACTTTGTATAATACAACTTGTCTAACGTTTCACACAGCATTAAGAGGAGACAGTTCATGCCATGGAATTGCTATGAAGAGTAACAAGCTCATATGCATGAGCTACATCATAGGCAGATGGGTATAAGTATTAAAACTAGGTGAGAAGGAATCTTACCTCTAGAAAAAAAGCAAACAAACTAACAGGCAACAGATCATATACTCACCATAAATAGACCTCCCATGTATTTAGTAGAATTATACTGTGGGACTGGTGACTTCATAACAGGCATATTAAGTACTGGAAATATTTCTTGTCGTATTTTATGTTTGGAGCAATATTATCATCTTATTTAACATGGGAAGGATGCAGTGAGGAGAGATAGAATGATTTAGAAATAGAAAACTCACAGGCAACTTTCTACTCTAGTTCCTCCCTCTCCACTTTGTTTAAAGAATATGGAGGAAATCCACTGATTTATATCATTCCTCAATCTTGTTTCTATTAAGCTATATGTAACATGTTTAAATTAATGCAGTTCTGCATGTGGCTATAATACTCCAAAGTAATAGGAAATACCTTAAAGAAATGAAAAATGTCGCTGCTAGTTCCAATTTCTTTTTCATATTCAAACAATTATCTTGTGTTATCAAATTCCCACAGAAATAAAAAAAAAAAGGTGGTGAAATTGTTTTCCTGTATTAACCTCTCACATGGAGAAGTAAAACATCAGAAGTTAAATTATGATATAGTTTAGATTTATTCGTTCCTATTCATTTTCACATACCTTTAAGCTTTCTAGATGAAGTACCCTAGAATAGAAAATTTGTTCTCTTGACTGCTTTATATAAGCTCTGTACTTTTCCCAGTGAGCCAGAAGGTGTTTTATACATATTGATTCCAGTGAGAACAGGATCAAACTATTCACCAAGTGAGTAAATTAGGAAGAACTATAGTTTCAGCCAGATCCAAAATTAAAACATGCATTTTGTAGTCCTGCAGAAATAGATGGGCAGGTATTCCATATTTGTTATGGTAAAAGAGATTTCATTTACTATTCATTCTGTATAGGATGGTAACTGTGCAGCTATCATGTCTTTTCTCCTGCTACTAAAACATGATGAAGGCATTCTAAATTTCTTTTTTAGAAGTGATCAATTAATTGAGATAAATTGCATGAGAGAATAACAAATAAAACATCAAGGCACTTTGCAGAGTTGGATATTTTTTAAAATCTGATTTCACTTTTTTAAATGACCTTGAATTCTTGTCTTTCTTAACAAGTCAAAATATGAAATATTGGCTCCTTTTCCAAATCAGTAGTCAAACTGCTACTGATCTCAAACAAATCAAGATTTCACTCTTGATTTACACTTGTAAAAAAAAAATCAAACGAAACTTCTACCTTAAATTTTATGCGCACTGTTTTTCTATTATTCATATACTATGATATTTTAGATGTCTAATTAATACTGTGAGGTAACAACATGAACAAAAGATTGATTGCTTTTGTTGGGGGGTGGAGAAGGGGAGAAAGCATTTTCTGATATCACCTTAGGATATGAGTACTCTTTAAGACAAGTTTACTTTTGATAGATTGGAATACATCTCAGATCTACTTTGCAGATGATTTTGAGGTTACTATGCTTTTAATTCTGTAACCAAACAGGTAATGCTGCAGTAAAAATAAGGTGCTTTTCTTGTTCTTTTAACAGTATTTCTGCCTTTAGTAACAACTGCAATGATTTCAGATACACATATTACCTGGAATTTCTTGCTGAACTACCAATATCATTTCACTCAGTAGCGCTGAGTTAAGAATTCGACTGAACCAATTAAGACACTGAAAGCAATGGAAAATCACCCTCTATTTTAAAGCTAAATATTCAGTTAGGTTAATTATATACAGATTGTTTTTAAGGATGTGTACAGATCATTTTTAAGGATGGAGTATACACAATATCCATATGCTATTGTACTTGTACATTATATAATATAATTTATTAAAATACCTTTGTAGAAGGCTCTACTGTATACATAAATAATCTAAAGCACTCAAAGAAAAGCCAGGGAAATGATAAATGCTCAGTTAGTATAATACTGTTGGATCTAACATACTCTAGGGGAACGTAAAAGTAAAATGAAGTCTTCTGATTCCTCAGCAATAATGTGAAGCATTAACATTGAATTTGATTTATTTACATTTTAAAAGGTTGCTTAACAAGCATCTTGGGTGTCTTAAGAATAGATTTATTTAAATTTTGTAACATCTTATTGAACTAGGGGGTTTTAAGTCTTTTAATGCCTTTACTAGTCACTAACACTGTCTTGTGATAAACATTTTTTTCTACAGTTTCTTTCTCTCTGCAGAATGCAGCTCATTGTCACAACTTCACCACACTAAACTGAAACAATGGGAAGCAGCACCATGGTAACAACCTCCACTCAAAATGTTTATATTTTAATATCACCATATGACTCATGAAGAAAGGGAAAATGACTCACAAATAAACTTCCATCACACTAGAGCATGGCATTTCCTTAATTTTTCTCAACTGATGTAAAAACCAAATTTGTTTGGAGCTTTCTTTTTTTTTTTTTAATCTTTGTTTTAACCTTTTAAGCTTAAAAAGTCATCAGGTTTCTAATAATGCTATGGATAGAAATAAGAAAAAAAAGGCATGATTTTAACAGCAGTATACACAGCAACACACTGCACTTGTCATATAACAACTAACTTAAGTGGAATTATTAATTTTCATCAGGGAATAAGATTTCTTCTACTGATTAGGCATGTTAAGACATGCCCTTGACCTTTACCAATGCAACATTGTCAACAGGGAGAACAGCACTCCAACAGAAATTATGACTGTACCATCAATTACATTGTTTTACAGTAGCTGCCCAAGTGACTATCATGAGTCACACTTATGAGATAAGCAGAGGCATCAACAGGCATGACACACAGTGAAAAAGCTTGAAAACACTGAAATTTAACATACTAAACCCCAAAACTTCTGACATATCCTAGAGGTTTATAACTAATGTTCTATTTTTATATTATCTACATAAAATGTGACTGATAATTTCTTTTCTGAAGATACACTATCAGGTAGAGAGGAAGACCTAGGTTACAGCAGGGTAAGTGAAAAATAAGTTGCACTTTTATAAAAACCCCTATGAAAATAAGAAAAGCCAGCAATAGCGGCCATGTCTTGGAGGCTTTTGTGATGAATAATAGAAAAAGATAGCAACTAAGGCAATACTGTTATAGATGGCATATTATACACACATTAAGACTTCATCCAGAATGACAGTCAAACAAACATATGAGGAAACGCTACACCCTCTAAAGGCCATAGTGACTATTTTCTAAATGCAATTCTGTATACTTGTCTGAATTACAGTCTAGAGGAGCTATTCTCTCTCCATTGACCACAGATGGGAATAATCTCCAATTATTAAAGCTGGCCTTTGTAAGCACCCCAATTTAGCTATCACAAAAGTAGAAATGTCAGGTCACCAGCAGTGAGGGTCAAAATAAGAGTTGGGGGTTTGTCTCCCTTTAATTTTTGCATCCATTCTTTTGCTAAGTTGCTAAATTTGGTTTTCTAATTCATAAATTCAACCTATAACATATAATACATGACATTATTTCCACTTACTTTGCAGTAAAATATATAAAGCTTTGCTCATTGCTGTCTTCATATAAGGCTAGTTTTGAATAATGCACTAAACCCATTTACAATGAATATGTTAAATGAACATTTATAGAGAATGTTTTAATCAAATCTCTACATAACATTTTGATTATTACTACTCAAGTGCACACAGGAGATTAATTTAGACCCCATTTTCAGCCATACAAAAATGACTGAGGCATAAAAGAAGATCACTCATTTCTAATCAAAAAAAAACCCCATCTAACACACTCTTCAGCCATGAATAAAACCTACAGGGTTTTATGTATAATAAAAATGGTAGGTTGGTATTTTGAACACACTGCTTTCAATATGAATCTACTGTTTGCTTTATATTTTATTAGTCTTTGGTAAATGGTAAATATAATTTTGATCTGAATATGTTCTGTGGTTGAATTAAATTCATGACAAATAAAAGGAACGAACATCAGCTTTGATAATTATTAGGACCAGTTGAAGCAAGGAGGAGTTAGGTGCATTCAAAGTGGTTCATCCCTTTCATTAACTACAGAAATCAAGCAGAGATTGTTCTCAAGCTCTAAATGGTTGGAAAACAACCCTCTTTGTTCTGTAACACTTTTCTCACTCAGCACCTGCTAAAAATAAAGAGGTACATGCTTACTGCAGCACCTTTCTGCATTCCAATGTATTGAGTGAGAAAGAGCAAAAGACTGGTAAGAATTAAAGCCAACATTTTGGGGAAAAAAAAAGGGTGCATATTTTGTCTTACAGAGTTAGAATACTGACCACTTAAAGCAGGTTAAAATCCTCAATATTCCTCGCTACTACCACACTTTTTTCTTTCTTCACAAAATATTGTGATTGGTTATGTGTGTAAGATCTAAACACAGTAAGCTGTGAGGCTAGGTGAGTAATTTCATAGAAACTTAGAATGATTAGGGTTGGAAAGGGCCTTAAGGTCATCTAATTTCAACCCCCTGACATGAGCAGGGACACTTCTCAAAGCCCCATCTGACCTGACCTTTTCAGTCTATCATAAAAATATGATCTCAAATCCCGTGGCAATTTCCTCCTCAGTTACTGGAGTCCTCCTGGACTTGTACATTTTCTCTTTAAATTATTTCACTTCCAGTGATGGAGCATTTACCACATCTTTGGTCAACCTGTTCCAGTGCCTCACCACCCTCACAGTAAAGAACTCCTTATATCTAACCTGGATTTCCCGTTTAAGTTTAAATCTCTTACCATAATTTAATTATAATTACTTCTTCATACTATTTATTTTCACAGTGGACTTTTTAGCACTAAAAATACATAAATATACATAGTCACTTAAGATTTTTCACTATGCAAATAGGGACTAGTTCTGTCAGAAATCAGAAGTGACAAAGCTTATTCAACAAACCCCAACCTTTAAGCAACAATAACAGTCAAGTGATGTATAACTGCAAAACAGACAAACTACATTACTTCATTCGCCTAAAAAAAAAACTAAAGACAAAAATACCCTGTCATGGATAGCAGATGGAACTGGCACTTTCAAGATTATTGTAGAAATATTTTAAACCAAGCAGGCTAAATTTAAATAATAAAGACTTGTACCAATTTACATTATATTTAGTATTTCTATAGCTTGATTGTAAATACTCTCAACTCTCCAAATCTGAAATGGTCTTATTCCAGCAGGAGTTGTTTTCAAGGGGACTTTAATGGTACTATTTGATGAATAAAGACATATAGAATATCTGTGGAAAGGCTCTAGGGGTAAGAATCTACTGATTATCTATGACTCCATCTGTGAGTTATAAGATCTTACTTTTAACAGAATGGAAAAATATTTTAATATTTAAAAATAAAAAAGTCATGGAGAATTGAATAACTGTAAGGCTGGTGTGTTCTGTTTCCTGTATGATGGTCATCATGGAGAGATATTTGATATTGCAATGAGGACACATATACTCTTAGACCCAAGCTAGTCTTCATTTGACCTGAATGAAATTCTTCAAAAGTGGAAGGAGTTTTTGCCTGCATATGCCCTGGTACTATAAGTCACAAAAAGGAATATTATTAAAACCTAATATTTAATTAAAAGAAATCACTGCTGGATAACATTTTTGACCAATGTTGTACACTATGAATTAATTAACACCAAAGTGTTAAAATATTTTTTCCTCCAAGTTTGAATGTGCACTTAATTATGTCACAGACAGCAGGTATGCCTTAATTAAAATTCTACATATAAAAAAAAAAAATGCTAATCTGACCAATATGAAGATATAAATGTCTACAGATGTTTTCGTACATTGTAGAATGCTTTAGAACATGTAATTACATAACCACAAAGAACAATCAATGATGCTGTTTATGTGAAAATTTACATTAGTTACAAGCCAGAATAATCAGTGCATAGTTTATATCTTGCAAATCAGATGATTTCTATATCAGACCTCAGAACAGCAAGAAAATTGATTCACGTGACTTAGATGACCATATGTTTTCAGTGGAAGATAGAAATCTTCCAAAATTTTGTTTTCCATTATAATAAAAAAAAAAAAAAAATCCTGATAATCCCTGAAAGATACTTCCATATTATAAGAAGAAATTATACTCTGGAAAAGACGTAAAGTATATACTTATTCTTGGTAAGAAATAAGTACATAACATTTGAACATTGTGTGTTATTTATGAATATTAGTGTAATGTTGCTGCCATTAACAAGACATTTTTCATAAACCCAAAAATGTAGGCACTAAAAAGGGTTGTTACTTTAAAAATGTCCCTAGGGCATTCAGTGCTTATAATTTAAGCTAAGAAAGGACAATTTGTTTCTCGTTCTTTAAAAGTGGGAAAAATAATTCTTTTCCATGGTTTACGTATTTTCAACAGCTATACTTAGATGAGATGGATACCAACTATAAAGCAAGTTTGGCCTTTTTAAAAATGTGTGAATTTCCTTACTTTCTTAATCCTTTTATTTGAACTTTAATTCTAAACCAGAATATGAGCCATTCCATATTTTACTATGAGGTGCATAGACATGTAAGATATAAAGCATTGAGGTTATCATAACAAACATACACAACATTAATACTGAAAATAATGTGCATATAGAATTATGTCCATAGTTTAACAGGTCAATAGCAGAGCAGGAACTACTGCAGCTGTGATTCTGGGGAGGCAGGGTGGCCTCTTCAGAAGTCCCTGCTGCTGGTGCTGCTGAAGCATACCTTGGAATCATAGAATCATAAAATTATTTGCGTTGGAAGGGGACACTCTGGACTAGACTAGTGTGCTCAAAGCCCCTCCCAACCTGACCTTAAAGTCCTTCTCAGGGCTTCTTTCAATCCAGTCTCCCCCCAGCCTGTAACTGTGTCTGCAATTGTCCTGATTTGGGTGCAGGAACTTGCACTTGGCCTTGTTGAACTTCACTGGCCTACCTCTCAAGCCTGGAGAGTTCCCTCTGGATATCATCCCTTCCCTCCAGTGTGCCAACCACAATACACAGCATTGTGATATCATCAGACTTACTGAGCGTGCACTCAACCCCACTGTCAATGTTGCCAACAAAGAAATTAAATAGCTCCGGTCTCAATACCAGCCCTTGAGGAGCACCACTCATTGCTGATCTCTGCTTGGACATTGATCCCTTGACCACAACTCTTTGCTGCCATCCAGCCAATTCCTCATGCACTTAACAATCTACCTGTCAAATCCATGCTCTCCAGTTCAGAGACAAAGATGCTGTGCAGGACAGTGTCAAACGCCCTGCACAGATCTGTTTGTTTTGTTCAGTTACATAATACTATAAAGATGATATGAAGACCTACATACTACCCAAACAGCTTACTAATTTGGAGGTTGTCCTTACATCTGCTGGGGTTTGCAGAGGTGGAAACTGAATAATTCCCTCCATATGCATTCATTCATTTTTAGCACATAAAAATCAGCCAAGTCTGTTTCTGTCTCTGTCTAGTTAAAAATTAAATACTGAACTCCTACCTACACTACAAGCAATGAATTACATTTTTAAGACTATTACTACAAATAGTAACATGCATCTGGCTCCAACACTTTTTTCTTTCTCCTTTCTGTTAGCCTGAGTCTGTTTGAAATATTGCTGCGTAGTGGAGCCCCAACTGTAGGGACAGAGGAGATCACCTGAGGATTGAGGGAATATGAACATTTTGAATCCATGCATCATGTATTGCAGAAGAAAATTGACAACCTCCTTCTGGTATAAATCAAACTCCTGAAAACTCTATTTCTGCTTTCTTCATATGAGTCAATCAGAGTATACGGATGTTTACTGTGAGCTTAATCACTAGACAGCAATTGTCTGTCTGTACTGACCAAATAAATCAATTCCATTAAAAAAAAATATTAAGAAATCCTGGATATTGAGCTTAAATAAATACAATTTATTACTTGAATTTTTTTTAAAAAACCACAAACAATATGATTACCAGACTAATCTCCTAGAAGAAAATTGCAAACCATAATTCACTATAATTTCTGTTAATGTGAAAGGCAAATGGAATACATCAAAATAGAAAGCAAAGTTTTCACCATAAAAAGAAACTGTTGCAATTCAGCTTCATGCACAATATAAGTGCTGTTTCTATTTGTCACTATGCAATACATTTATATATTAGATACTAAAAAGGAGGAAGAAAAGCCCACAAACTCCTTCTCTAAGAGCTGTTTCTTGGTTTATTAGGTATTTTGAAGGTGCAAGAACTTGTATAAACAGGCATCTTTGTCAATCATAGGGATGTAGTTCACCTCCAGTTTGCAGGAAAATCCTGTCTTGTCTTCTTTTATGCAATATACTGTAGAACTACACTGCATTACATAGATCATGATGTATTCCTGCCTTCCAATGACATCCTATAATTCTAGAGGCTAATTTTTTACCTTAGGTATATGTTCAGCTATATGCTTTACATGTCTGTAAACCAGAAGTTACAGGTATGGAAAGGAACTGAAAATTTAATGGACCGTTTTTCTTGCTGTTCTGCCACTGTGGACATCACTACTACAGTACATATTTTGCTTTCATCTATGATGGTTTTTACATGTTGATATGGTATTTTTAAATGCAGATTATATTACATGTACCTTCTTTAAATGCTGCTTGATAAATTTTAGAGTTCATTTATGTTACATAATTACTCTGTAAAACTTGATACTTCAAAATATTTTTGAAGCCAAGAATGAATGGATAAATAAAATACTCATACTAATGTAAAATAAGTTAATTGGTAGCCACATCACACGACGATTGAGATCAGAAAGCTCTTGAACTATAAACTACAAAAAACTAGGAGAGAATACCAGAGGAAGAATGCTACCATCCTTCAGTCACGCACTGCACAAACACTACCGCTTACATACCTGTCACCCACCTGCAATGGTCTCACTGGGCTACAGCTACAGCTGTTGGGTTGTAGCTACAGCTATTCACATGTCCAAACACAACTAGCACTACAGCTATTGAGTTATAGCTACAACTATTCTCTATCACATGAAGAAGTATGATAGACTTAGTGATCTTAATTTCTGTTAGAGGTAGCCCTTGCTGAAGTTACCTGTTCTTTGACCACATTTTCCAGTCAAAACGAAGATCTACCCACAAGCTTTGGAATAAATGCAAACTCAGACTTGTGCAAAAATGTCACACAACTGTGAAGTATTCAAGACAGATTTAATGTATCGACCAGTCATAACTAGTGTTCTGGTTTAAACCATGACATCTAGACATACAGCGAAGTTTTGTGCAGACGTAGTTTCTGTAAGTGTAATGACTCAAATACGCACAAATCACAATAGTCAATGCATTTTTCTAAATATAAGAGATAGCAAGAGCCTGTAATTACCTGTAACTGTTAATTCTGTAGTTCTTCTGACAACAAAGAATCCGTATTTCAACTCACAAGTGTAATTTCCAATGTCATCCTCTCTAACTTCCCGAATGACCAGAGTATCCTTTTTAAACACAATACTTGATCTCCATGTCTTTGACTTGCATTCCTGTTTAAAGATAATGTAACACTTCAGTGACTGTTTTTACACTAAAATTAGGCCACTGCTTTCAATGCTTCTCAAAGGTAAGAGAGCTAGGCAAAAGCCCAGGCTAGTTATGAACTTTGCATACACTAAATGCTTAAAAAGCCAGTTCAGGTAAGTGTTGATTAAAAAGAAAAAAAGACGATGTAATTTTATCAGTTGACTTAATATATACACTCTGACAAGAAAAAGAAGAGCTGCTTCTTTTGATGGTTTTCGTTAGACGTTACTTTGCTGAGGGACTCCTATTTCATTTACTTATTTTCCATTGCAGTTATGTCTGTGTTCCATGACTATTATATTAGCAGTAGCTACAGTTTAAAGGAGAGACTTTTTCTAAGCTGTTTTAAAAAAATTTCTAGTCAAAAAAATAAATAAATAGAAGATGACAATGAGGTGAAATTAGGATGCTATATAGCTCTTTCTACAAAATCTTAAAATCAAATCTCTCTGTAGTCTAAGTAAAATGAAAGTTTTGCTTCTACAAAAAATGCTTACTATTTCAATTATTATTACCAAAAAAATTGTTTTTAATGCTATAGTAGATGATATGCATTTTCACATTCATGTTTCTTAGTTCCCTAAAATTACTAACTTATTTTCACTTAATTAACCTAGGAACTACTCAAAATAACTTTGAATATTTTTAGTGTTTCTCGGTTTTTTAACTTTTTTTGTATTGGAAAAAAAATTGCAAATATCTATGAGTAATTAGAAAAAAGGATTGTTGTTTCTCATGAGAAAATTATCTTTTGATTTGCTATCATAAAATACTTTACTTCAGCATAATCATTGTTTATACAGAAAGGGCTTTTAAAAATATTAAAGTATAAGAGGTTGCTTGAGTTCACTCAAACAAATATTTTCAAAAAAAGCCAGTCTTCTGAGCTCTTATTTAACAAGACAGTCATAGTTTTAAATTCATTAAAACTTCAGGTACACATATTGTCTTACAAAAGCAAAATTCAAGATGAGTTAAAGTAAATAACTGGTTGCGTACCTCTTATCCTAGACATGCATTCAATTAATTTGGGCAGAATCCTTCTAGTTTTTGCCTATTACATAGCATAGTTTTGTGTATCACACTTAAAAGCAATTATTCTATCAGGTAAATTTTCAGCCTTTAAAAAAATAATCTGAATGCATATCAGCTCATACTTAAAACTCTGACTTCCTATATATACAGACATCTGTATGGACAAAATATACAGACTCTAAATTTCAGATTTACTGAACTGTTTGAGGACTTTAAATCGTGTGCCTTACAGTACTTAAGTATTGAGTGTCTCCTGCAATGGTAAGAAATCCAGAACACAAGGTGATGTTCATAGTTCTACTGTGATGCCCAAAGGCAGCACTCTTTGCAAGAACTTGTCTGTCCCCTGAGTAATGATCAGGGAATCAGTACACAATATTAAAATAAAGTTACTGATAAAAACAATTAAAGTATATTTGCAAGTAAAAGGTAACATGCAAAGACCAAATTTTTGAACTCTTTGCTGAATTTTCTGCTGCAAAATTAAGCCATCCATTCAGATAATAGCATGTATAGCTATCCTATTCATATCCAAATAGATTTTATGTCTGAGTTTTTAGAAGCATACTCTTTAGCCTGTACCACAAAATTAATTGCTACATAAGCAGCTCACATGATTTTACCTTAGTATATCAAACCAGCCCAGGTTGGTAATACTTTTCAGTTTTAGCCTTCTAGTGAAGCAGAAAGCCGGCAATTCTTTGTGACAGTCATAAATAGATATTAAGAAAATATAAGCTCTAAAGTTAACCAATGGAAGCATTTTAATTTTTTCCACTTAGTTTATTCTTTTCTATCCTTGATTCTGTTGTCTGTTCTCAACAAATTTTAAAATAATCCAGGCTTCATATCATATTTAGATCATGAAAATCAGAACAACATTGCATAATAATATGTTGAATATTAAAAATCTGTAGCATTCCTTACCTTATACCACAGAATTTCAGGCTCTCTAAAAGGAAATAAAAAATCCTCAATTTCAGGGCATGAGATTTCCTTGCTTTTGCTAAGTTCAGCTTTTTCAAAATATTTCATCTTTGAATTGTAGCAGAGTCCAGTGTCATTTTCACCCACCATCAATGAAATGGACACTTTCATACAGTAAGTTGAGTTTCTGTAATGCAATAAAAATAGAAATAATAGAATAATGTAAAAAGAAAATAAATTCAATTTACATGACATTGGTTTTGTGTCATTATTTTAATCTCAAGCAAAGGATAGCAAACCAGATATTGTGTTTTATGTTTATTTTATAGCTGTTCATAATAATTTTACTTCTTTTTCATCCACTACCTACAATATTTAGAAGGCATTGGTTGACCTTACTCTAAGATTATTTATTTCTCCCTTTTGTCAAAGTGCTTTTAACATTACAGTTCCCACTGAGTATTTGAGAACAATTTCCCCCAAAGTAAGGAAGAAGCTCTTTATTGTGAGGCTGGTGAGGCACTGGAATGGGTTGCCCAAGGAAGTTGTGAATGCTCCATCCCTGGCGGTGTTCAAGGCCAGGTTGGAC
>JBCJKH010065500.1:0-11276 GCA_039877255.1 Loriculus beryllinus | reverse complement strand
AGTGTGAGCCACTAGGTATTTCAGGAGTGCTTGCAAGATCTGAAATGAATCCAGGTACAGCGATGTGCAACCAAGCTGATCTGCAAGTTGATCTGCTCCAAGTTGTCTCCTGGTTGGGAATTTGACACAGGGTGCAAGCCTTGTGAGGTGAAATGGACTGCAGAGATCTGAGACTTCCCTGAAGTTGAGATGAGGTTCCCTAAGTGGCTATGGCAGACAGCATGGCTTCTGGAGCAGTGAAGATTAGAGCTTCCTTGCCAGAGAAAACCACCTGTGGTTTTTCTGCCCTGTGTGAAGGGTGACGTGAACCAACACCATAGCTTTCTGCATAAGAGGTGCCCCATGCTAGGAATACTCTTTTTAGAATGCATCCACTGACCTTTCCTCATCTTTCTAGCGGTAAGAAAACAAATACATAATTAAAAAATAAAAAGTAACGGGAAATTGTCAGATTTGACTCAGGCCTTTGACTGTATTGGCTGTGTGGTGAATTTGGAATTGGTGGGATGCATAAAATACAACTAAGTGTCTAATTAGTTTAATCTTCATGATTTAAGAAGATTATAATTATATCTTTGTGTAATTGTTTTTTGTATGATGGATCTTCAGCTTTATTCTCTCTATAATAGAGTCTAAACATAGACTGAAATAACCATAAACATTATCGGAAGCAACAGTCTCGGTATGAAGAAGTAAATGCTATTGGCTTTTTTTGGAGGTTGCCTATCTGGACGTTCATCTAGTCTGCTTGTTTCTTCTTTTTAATGTATACTGAATATTTAATGATATTTAGTACACACAGTGCTCCTCCACATGCTTATTTAAAAGTGAGTAGTATTTCCTGAAGATGCAGGAATGCAATAGCTGCATGAAAGGCTTTGTATTATATACTCTCCAAATAATGAAGCATTTTTTCCTGGACTGTAAGCAATTCAATTATTTTGTTTCTGAAATAAATTAAGTAAAGCTTACAGAGTCCAATTAGCCCTTGTTTCTAGGGAATTGTAGTTCAATTTCATTTTTAATTAGATTGAAGGTTGTGAATTTCTTAGCAGTGGTAAGCAAGATCTGGCAGTAAAACATGCACACAATTTTTATTAAAAGTCCTTAAAATCTAGTGCAGGGAACTGGCAATATATCTGGCTTATGTTAATTGTCTAAGTACCTTATTGTGAAAAATTCCATTTTTAAAAACTGCTGGTCTGTAACAAATTACTTTTCTTTGATAAAACTGCATAAAAGATGAGCAGAGAGCAAACAGGAAAGAGTATGGAACAATAACATTCTGATCTTTGTAAGCTTAATACCACATTCAGGACCATGAAGATAAAAATTTTGCTGTTCAAGGATTACCAGATTAAACCAAACTGCTTTTTGGTTTAGAGATGGGGGAAGGGGAAGTCTCAAGAGTTTTCTCCTCAACTGCTGTGGATGTCCAGAGGCTAGTGCCTAAATTTCCAGACAAACTAGTAGACAGCAAGCTGAATTGTGATTCAGCATTATACATGAATATTTGGAAACTCTCAATCCAGGTTGAATTTTGCCAGTTTATGGTAGCTCTGATTTATTGAGCACTTTATTTCTTTAATTGGTGTGAGTTTATCTCAGATTTCCTGCATAGAAGCTGCTGCTCTTTGTGTGTGTGCTGTGATTCCCAGAGCTGATTGCCTGTCTTGCATTTTCTTGGCTTTCCTTCTTGTTCTGTGGTTATGTACTGTCTTATCCATATTCAGACAACACTGCTAGACAAAAGGCTGTGGCTTTTGAATGTATTATCGGTCACAGGAAATTTAAATGTAGCTCCATTACATCATCCTGTGCTATGGGAAATAATTTCCAGCAGCAATTCAGGCCAACATCACAAGAGCATGAGATCATGTGGGACATGTTAGAACATGTTCTTTACTGTGAGGGCAGTGAGGACTGGAACAGGTTGCTCAAAGAAGGGGTAAATGCTCCATCCCTGGCAGTGTTCAAGACCAGGCTGGACAGAGTCTTGGGCAACGTGGTCTAGTGTGAGGAGTCCCTGCGCATGGCAGGGGGATTGGAACTAGATGGTCTTAAGGTCTTTTCCAATCCTAACTGTACCATGATTCTGTGTTGTTGTGTTGGGGGGTTTTGATTGTTGGTTTGCTCAGAGAATGACAAGGTTCAGCTCTACGTATGATAATGGATAACTGGTATATATGAGAGATAAGGGGAAGTTTAGATTGGATATAAGGAAGAAGTTCTTTACTGTTGGGGTGGTGAGGCCCTGGAATGGGTTGCCAGAGAAGTTGTGAATGCTCCATCCCTGATGGTGCGCAAGGCCAGGTTGGACAGAGCCTTGAGTGACATGGTTTAGTGTGAGGTGTCCCTGCCCATAGCAGGGGGGTTGGAACTAGATGGTCTTAAGGTTCTTTCCAACCCTATTCTGTGATTTTATGATTCCACGTCTGTGGGAAGGCTGAGTATGTATGACATCTTAGTTGCTCCTCTTCCTACTGCAAGAGCAATTCTGGAAGGTGGGATAGTTGGAGGAGGTTTGCTGAAGGGTTCCAAGGATTCTTTGTGGCCACATCTAGCCTAAAAGAGATTGAACTAGGATGGAGATGTCATATTGCTTCAAGTTGTTGGACTAGGAACACTGAAGCCTATCTTACTTCCCTCTAGTAGTTTATTTTTAAGATAGTCACACTAAAGAAAAACAAGTTACATTATTCTTTTACTTCTAAAATCAAATATTCATGAACTGTCACAAATCAGGTTTCTTGTGGTTAGTGCTAATTTAAAAGGCTGCTGCCCTTGAATAGTTCTTATCTGACAGAAGAATGTAGGTAAAATTGCAGCTGATGGTAAATTTATGTACAAAGTAGCTCTTACAGATCTTACTGCTATACAGCCTCATATGCAGGTTTGTATGATTAACATTCTAAGGTTTCTTATCCTTCCCTCCTGCTTTTCCTCCTACGCTCTGTAGGACATCCAAGAAATAAAAGAGGGAAATCTCTGCTTGTAAATCATTTTTAGATAAGAAAAGGAAAAAAATCCTGAAAATTTAAAATTGTGAATGACAGTTTCAATTTGGAAAGTGATTAATAAAAATGTCTTGAAAAAATCTTAGGTATGCATGTCAAACTCCTTCCACAAATAGATGCACTTCATATTATAATTTCCCTGATAATATGTACATCAAAGTTTTAAGGTCTTGGCATGATGCAGAGGAAGTATTTATTTTTGTATTTTTTATATATATGGCACTGTGTGTCAGGAATAATTCCAGTGCAGTATGTTTTCCAACTCTAAGACCTTTATGGGAATAGCCTGTCATTTATGAGATCACCGTTGTCTGCATTTCAAGCTTTTTGAAGTTTTATGCAGCTTAATCCTTTTCCCAGTTCTGTTTGTTCAATATAGCAACAGTGTCATTCCTTAGACATGGAAAGTGTTAGAGCTGAATAGGAAAGATGATTTCTTTTCATCATCCCCATGTAGTGAGCCATTAAACTGGTTGTGTTCTCCATCTCTTTGACTGTCTTAACGCAGCACCTTGAGGACTGATCAGCAAAAGTCAAAGCCTCTTCAGACAAAGTTTTGCCACAGAATTCTTTTGAACACTGTCCCCAGATACAGAAGCGTGATTAAACATTAAGTGTGGTATTAAAAAATTAAGCTGCAGCCAAAAGAGACCTTTGCCATCTTACTCGTTAAATATATTCAACTTGGTAGAGTGGTAAAAATTTAGGTGGGTTTTTGTTTTTTTTTTTTGTCTTGAGTCTTGTTTGTGTTATCATTGCATCTTCCAAGTACTCTGAATTACAGTAATAATTGAGAGGACAGTGGCATCAGATTAAATCTGCAGTATGCAAAGTCTTACTTTTCTACTCAAGCAGACAGTTTCAGAAGTAAAAAGATGTTATGTCAGTGAGGTTTTCCAACTGTTTAAATGGCATTTTTCTCTTTTGCATAGTGTCAATTTGTAAAATGAGATGGGAGAGCCTTTCAGAGCATCATGATTTTATGGAACTTCAGTAGAAAAGAGTAATAATTAACTTGTAAACTATCCAGCTCATAAAGATGTGTCTCAAATTAATAAACTGTCTTTTGCATTTTGCACTATGAATTGAAAATGCAGTTGTTAAAAGCTGGTTACTGTTGTTTGTCTGATTCATGCTGATCATTGCACTGAGCTGTAATGGCAATAGAAGTTACAACTTCTAAATTTTTATTAATGTTTGATTTTAAACAGGAATATTGTAATAGGCAGATGCATGTATTTTTTCATATATCCGTGATATATTTTCTTTCTTCCTCTGAAATACTTCTGTGTGTATTGCATTGTTTGTTCTACTAATTATTTTTAATTCTTTAGTTTTGTTTGTTTTGTCTCAGTGCCCCATATTTATTATGACTTTGAATATAAAATTCTGCATGCATTTTTGGGTGGAAGGGACAGAGAAAAGGGGATGACAACAATATACAGGCAGTCAATGTATAAGTGGGAATATCCATTAAGTTTTTACTGTATGAATACATTATGTCCAGGTTTTACTGTATTACCACCTGAATGGACTTGTAATAAACAGTGCAGCTGTGAATCTGCATTTAGGAGAAGGGGAAGACTGTTGGCCATATTTTGGGACCACTTGCAAATATGGAAGAGGTCATATGCTAGAATAACACAATCCAGTATGAATTTTGCTGTGCTGAGAATAGCTGACACTTAAAGGCCTTTATGGTCTAATGAACTGTGATGTCATTTACCCTAACACAGACATTGTGTAAAATACAATTTTGGGTGGGTTTTTTTTGTTGGTTTTTTTTTTGGGGGGGGGGGAGGGTTGGTTTTTTCGGGGGGGATTTTTTTTTTTTTTTAAGATTTAAGGGAATTTAAGGAGTGCAAGCTACCCTATTAAGATTTAAAAAAATTCCATGCCTAAGCATTTTTGTGTCTGTAGCAGAAGTGTGTTTAATGTTTTTATGGTTCAGTTACACACTTTTTCTCTACAGACACACTTTTTTCTTAAATAACAGAGTTGGTGATAGTAGAAGATAAATGCAAGCTTTATTTACCAGTTTGGTGCCTTGGTATACCAAAGGCACCCCTCTCAAGAGCATCTAAATTCCTTTTCTGTCATTGTGACATTCACTTGCGACTGAAATTTTCAGGTTTCCATATAAATAAATTCACAGAGGTTGGGTATATAATCTTCATGATGCTGACATCAGTCAGAAGCTCCTAGTGCATGGAGTAATTGCTTTGATTCTGATTCACACAGGAGCCCCTTCTGTTGTGTTGTGGTGGCACAGTAGAAAGGCTTTCAAAGACATGTGAGTAGTTTCAGTGAACAGCCTCATGTCAGATCCTGTGTACAGGAATGAGGATGCAACCAAGATAACACTCTTTCAGTAGTGTGAGATAACATGCATATGAATGCCTTCTGAAAGTTAAAACCATGTTTTGAGGCTCTTTTGGCTTAGGATGGAATGGTGTTCTACAGGGGTTTTTGCAATGTAGAATTTTAAATTACAGTAGCATAGTACTGAAATACATTATAATGAGGTAAAAGAGAAATCTTAAATAGAATTGTGCAGGTAATTTATATTATATTTACTGATACATTTTGACCATTATCTAATAATTAAAAGTGTGAAGGCTTATGTAGTATAGTTGAAAGCAGAATTAGATCTAATAAGAAAATGTCACTGAATTGATTTGAATTGAATCTAATATTGAGAAGTAAAATATAACATGAAGGGAACCTATAGTAAAGTGATCTGGGTTTTTTGTTTTGTTTTTTATTGTTGTTTTTTCCTCAAGCACTAGAGTTTGTATTCTCTCATATTGGAAAGCTCTTGTTGATGCATATGCAAACGATGAACTGCATCTGCAACTTTTCTAGACACAGTATAAGTGCTACTTGCTTTGAACCTTCGATTATGACAAAGTCACTTATTATATAGAATTGTAAGCCAGTATGTCCTGTCCTGACCTTTGTTATCTTACATAATGTATTGTTCGATAAAATAATGGGCTGTTTCATGGGTTAATGGGCAGATTTTTCACAACTTTGGTTCTTGAGGTGGGATTTTGTGGTGTATAAATTGTGGTCTAAGTTTCTATATTATTTTCCATCTGTCCCCTCTATCATGATTTCTTACATGGTTTTTTTCCCCCCTTCACATTAAGGGGTAAGCTCTCCAGATTTTATTAATGCCTTCTCAGTGTGGTGTTACCGGATCTGCCTGTGTCTACTTAATATCCCATTTTCATTAAACTTGAATACACTGAGATATTTCCTCCTGTGAAATAAGTCTTCTGTGCCGACTAATCAGTTTTTCAATCATTACTGTGGATCAAGGCACATAAATGGACAATCATAGAAAGCAGATTGAAGAAGTCTTACAGAGGCAATATTTATCAGTAATGGAGCTGGTATTACAACCATTACGTAGCCATTACAACTTTAGGGAAGGGACAGAGGGGAGGAAGAAGAAATGGCTTTTAGCATAAGAGAGAGAGGAAGACATACAGTGATCACACGTTGCTACTTCATAAATCATTTGTCAACAGAAGTATTACTACGAATCAACTAAAGGAAGAGGAAAGATGTCATGCTCATTTAGTCTTTAAGTCAGTAGCGTCTTGCTGGATCAGAGAAGACTGGGTGTTACAATGAGAGAGTAGATTAGTAGCCCTTTCTTAGGTGTTTTTGCATTCTTGCATGCTGTAATCCAGATGAGACCGAAGTGTGAGGTGATTTTCTGATCTCTGCACAGGAAGTGACAGCTGAAACTCAAACACGGATGTAGATCCTAGGAGCAGAATATCGGAGTAGTGCTGGCAGTCAGGCTTTATTTTCAGCTGGAAGGTGAGAATACTTCTTAAATAGCTACATGCTTCAGTGTGCATGTTCTCAATACTTCTGAGGCTCCGTGGTTAGCAGGTAACCAGTCCCATGTACTCTCTGGATAAGAATGAAGCCTGATTACCTGATTGTTCTTTTACTTTTTGATTTATCAGAAGTGCAAAGATAGTCTTAGCTGGGCAAAAGAGACCAGGGAAAAGATCTTCATCAAGGTAGACTTTTCTTTAAGCTGAAAGATAACAAGTAGAGCTTAAGTCCAGTATTTGCTACATTGCTTCTCTGGTTATAGCCAGCCATTTAAAGACAGGTCCTACATGTTGAACTGGAGTTTCATACAGAGAGACTGTAGTCACTTTGGTAGGTTTGTTCCTGAGTTCTGATCACTAACATAATCCTTCTGATGAAACAGTCATTCACGTGCACACTAGCCTCAGATGACACAAAACACATTGAAGTCTGCTCTGAGAAGCAGTGGCCCCTGCTTCTTGTTGCTCCTTTTTTCCATCAAAGAGTCATGCTCAACTTCTGTTTTTTGGATCTAATACCTGTAAGCCAACAGGTCTGTGGCCAAAGCTTGGCTCAAATGTGGAGTACAGGCCTGGTCTCTGTTAGTTGTGTGCTGGTTCAAAAGATAACACATTTCCTTTGCAATATTCAGAGATGGGACAGTTAAAATAGAGAAGTAGCTCTGAGTTTTCCTGTTAGAGCAAAACCAGGTTCTTCAGTCCACTGCAGTCTGCCTGTATGAAGAACTGGTTTTGTTTTCTCTTTCAGATCAGTTATTTTTGTCCAGAAGCTTGAATGTGGTTTTAGGGTCTTAATGTATCTAAAGCTATTGATGTCATAGTCATTGCCCTTTACATTCAAGTACTACCTTATTATATAGGAACCTCCCCAGATAAAATAGAGGCTTCCAAAATTACTAGTCACTCCTTAAAATAAAGGTGTGTCTTTTCACTGTTTCAGCCACATCATATTTAAAAGGCAATTTAGTGGTGCCATATGGTATGTAGAGTTTAAAAGGCTAATTGGTCCTGGTTACATGACAGAGCCATTGATAAAGGAGCAAGTGTCTTGGATTAGACATCCAGAATGTTTTATGGGATGATTTAATATACTGGATTGAAAGTGTTGCTGGTTTTTAAGTGACTCTAAAACCTGAGTGTTTAAGCAGCCATAAACAATGAAAGAGTTAACAGTGGGCACCAGCATCAGTATTCTTGTCAAGGGTTCTGGTGTTTCCATTTTAGTCTGAGATGTTTGTCTTTGAGAGAGGGAGGAAGCATACACTCAAAAGCAAAAGGAGCGGATTCTGCTTTTGGTTGGTTCTAAAGTCTAAAATAATCCATTAATTTTAATAGATGTGTACCAGTTTACCTGAAGGACTTCATCTAGAATCTTAAGCCATGTTTTTTTATTATGCTTTTTATTTTTATATATATATATATAGAGAGAGAGAGAGAGAGATTATATATATTTTATTTTATATATATAGTGCTAAGAGTCTTTGTGCTAGGGCACTTTATGGCTGTTGTGTTTACCTAAGATGAAAATGGAAGCAACAATACTCATTTATTGTTGGCATAGTTATGATGTTACTGTTGGAAAGTTAAAAAGCAGTAATTATAGCTGAAATCAGAAAGCAGGTTTATAATTTTACATGCACAACACAACTCCTTACTAAAGATTGTAGCCATGGCAGCACTGGGTGCTGCACTTTGTGAATAACAACAGTGTAGTTATGTTCTTTCAGAGAAATAGAGGAATTCAATAGTGATTTTTGTTAAGTACAAAGTTGTTAAAACTCTCCACAAAAGAAGACCGCATTTGTGTTTCTTTTCTATGCTATTAAATAAGACTAGAGATGCATGAAAAGATACTGGATATGGATGCAGAAAAAGAAATACAATTGTTACTTTAAATCCTGACTGTTGCATCATTTATGTAGGATCCTATAGCATCCCAATCCCTTTTATTGTGCATAGCTGAATATGAACATGAATTGGAAACAGAACCAAACAATATTAAGCAAACCTATCATTATAAAATTGTTATTCCTGCATTACGTTTAATGTCTATAATACATTGTTAACCTTTCACATTTTTAAACGTCTGTGCTAGTCATGTTCTCAGTCTGAGCACATATTCATCTGAATAGTGTTCTCTTCAAAGGGACTGTCCCTTTTCATCTAGGAATTGCTTGTTTGAATATGTAAGGATACACAGGTGATTCACAGGTTCACTTGCATCTGTTTATCTGAATTCAGACTAGTGTCAAACTCTTGGGAAATCACTGTATTAGATATATATATATATATTCCTGTAATTTACGTGCTTGTAAAGCCATGAAGAACTATTCATAAACATTCCTTAAACTCAGCAGCTAAGAGATAAATTGAAAATACATATACATAAAAAAAAATTAAAAAATGAAGGGTCTAAAAGACAGAAGGAAAAGGACAATTGAAGTGGATAATGGGGGTATAGTAACAACTTCTTGGGTTCGTACAGAATCAGAGTTGTGTAGTTCATAAGCATCATATACTTGTAATCATTCCTCAGACCATTTGTAGCCATTTAGTAAGTCGTAAGTAAGGTAAATATTAAGATAATCCTAAAATACCAGAATTACTTCTGTCTGAAAATTAGTCTAGTTTTCTGTCATAGTTGTCATCTTCAGTCAATTCCAAGTATGCAGAGCATTACTATAGGAAGGTCTTCTCATTTCACAGGAGTATTTGCCACATTACAATTTGATTTCTTCTGATTTGATATAAAATCCCCTTACTATTCAGCTCTCTATGAAAGGGAAAGCCAGAGGTTTTCCAAACAAAACAGATCTGTAGGCTGCTGCAAGTCAGGGTGCTTGGATACTTTTGTCCTTGACTTGAGGGACATTTGCCTGATTTGCACTCCAGATCTGTAGATTTTTGGAAAGGCTAACTGCCGTTACCAACTCAAGCTGTGAGGTTCTAATGAGACAGAAAAAAAGCTGTCTGACAGGAAGCAGAGTTCAGGGTTGAGTAAGCTGGACTGCTGGTTTTGTTTTGTTTGTTTCTTTGTGGATTTTTGTTTGGTTTATGTTTGGGTGGAGAGCTTTTTTTTGGGGGGGGAGGTGTTTGTTGTTGGGTTTTTTTCCCTTTGGCTTGTTTTTGGGGTGTTAAATCTGTAAATTCCTTTTGTTTTCTCTCTTAACTGAAAAGTGGGTGTGTCCAGAAATCCTATGCAAGACTGATACCAGTGTGGGCAGACATCTTGTATGTGCTGTACACCCTTAGCAATGTCCTTGGAGAGGTAAACTATGCAGGAATGCCATACTGCTAATAATATGGGAAATATGGAAGATCTGCTTAAGATGTTTTAGTGAGATTAGATTCAAAAGTAAAACGTTTTCAAGCTGCTGTTTAAATCACATGAAAATATGTTAGGGTTGTATTTCTGGCAAGTGTCTAATGAGTAGGGAGAAAGGTAACTCCCTTCATACCTGTTTGTGTACGCTGCTGAATCATGGTCAGTACCTCATCTGAATGTTATTTCCAACACACTAGCCTCATCTGACTATTGAAATAAAAGAAGTGAAGATGGAACAGTTGCAAATTTCAAATGCAGCTGCAGCAATAGCACTGTGTATAGCATAAATGTAGTGTAAGTGATATGTTAGATAAGAAAGAGTTCTTTCTGTCATTAGGCTTGAAAGTATCTTTTGACATGAATTGGGAAACATGACTTTGAAATAGCTTTTTGGTGGTTTGATTTTGTCTTTTCGAGAATAGCTGCTGGTTGCGTATTATAAGCAGTTTGGAACTGTGCCTGTCTATTCAGCTTGTACATGGCATGGCAAGAGCCTGAGGTATAATAAAGTCTCTGTCTCAACAGTAATTAAAGTAAATGTTGTGTTCTGACATCATTTTTGCTAATAGACACCTATGTTGGTTATTTTTCCTCAGCTTTCTCTGTTAGAAGATGCAGGATTTGGTGGTGTTCTTCTTTATGTTGATCCTTGTGACTTACCAAAGACTACAGATCTTACTGATAAAGCATTTATGGTTTCCTTGAATGGCGGAGGAGATCCATCAACACCTGGTTATGCCAGTATTGGTAAGTACTGTTCAGGGAATATTCAGTTAATGGATATTTTAATTCTGTGTAAATTTTAAGTATGGAAGATAAAACACTAAACCAAATCCTGTCTGAAATAGAAACTCTGGGTAAGGGAACACCATTTAGTGCAGTGTAGCTCAATGTTTGGAATCTAGTCTCAAAGGTCCTTTTGCTCTAAATTCTTGGCACAAAGTTTGCACTCTAAATAATCTATTTTGTTGCTTTTTTGTATTCACACACTGAACCATTATTCCTGCCCGTGCGGGGATCCTGCATGGAACGAGCCCTCCTGCTCCTCCCCTGCCTCTGTCTGAGCCGGAGCCCTTT
>JBCJKH010065496.1:15924-29038 GCA_039877255.1 Loriculus beryllinus | reverse complement strand
GGCAACCCATTCCAGTGCCTCACCACCCTTACAGTAAAGAACTTCTTCCTTATATCCAATCTAAACTTCCCCTGTTTAAGTTTTAACCTGTTAAACCTTGTGCTATCACTACAGTCCTCATGAAAGACATTTCATTAAGGTGCAACAGACTGTTAGCAGTCATTGCAATGTATGCCTGATGGCTAAATTTTGCTAGTTCCATCTCTGGAAAAATATAAGCCAACATTACTAAGTTACTGTACTACACTACTGGAGTGACTGTTTACAAGTTAATTGCTAATAACATAGATCCAGTGACCCAGAGGTGAACAGTTTTGTACTCATCTAGAGCACAAAGTGATCAGTCCTGGCACTCCCATGAGGGCTACAGCTATTCCAAGATTATCAGCTGATCTCCACTTCTTGAGAAAGTCACCATTCAATATTCTAATTCTAAATTCAAAGTAAAGAAAACATTTTTCACTTCTTGAGGAAAGAAAAAGAAGAGAAATGGATAAAACATCCACAAGATTTAACGCTATAATGGTAACTCTATTAGGACATCAAAATTAATTTCAGTTTCCCTGAGGTATCTTATTTTAATTAACAAATCCATGATCCTTCTCTATTAATTAGCATAGTGAAAGAATAATAAGTTTCAGATGAGCTTAATTCTAATACAGCTTTTCATCCCCTAAAAAAATAATAAAAGGAATTAAGGATCGCAATCCAATTTGTTTTATACATTTAGAAGTAATGTTTAGAATTTTGCCTAATAGTACAGCACAACTATTAGTCATTTGTTTTAATTTGAAAATATTTTGGTTTTGCAATTATTGCAAAATCATTTCAGACATTCAACCTATCAAAGGAATGACAGTGGCCCACTATGAAATGTAATTCTTGCAGAATACCAGGTAATTTTACTTTTCCTTATTATTTCCTAGCTCTAAAACTGAGTGACTGCTATACTACTGGTAAAATCACGTGCTTTTATAGACATGCTAATTCATTATTCTGCTCAAAACAGATCTGGAAAAATAACTTGTTTTTCCCCAAGTTATTTTTCCTCTCTTTGTATCACAGTTCACTTACTAGTTTACACCTAGCCAGTAGTTAAGTACCATGCAGCTGCTAACACAACCCTGTCTTCCCACGCCTGAGTGGGATGGGGAGAAGAAACAAAAGAGTGTAAATCCTACAGAACAGTTTAGTGAATAAAGCACAGTATCATACTACTAATAATAATAATTATAAGGGAAATAACAAGGAAAGAGAATATAAAACTAAAATGGGAAAGATTAAAAAAAAAAAAAAAAAAAAAAAAAACAAAAAAAACAAAAAAAAAAACCAACACCAATAAACACAGGTAAAGCGCAATACAATTGCTCACCACTCACCGACCAATACTCAGCCCAGATACCCAGCCCGACCCAAGCAGCAATCTGCCCGTTCCAGGTAACTCCCCCCAGTGTATATACTGGGCATGACGTGCTGTAGTATGGAATACCCCTTTTTCTAGTTTGGGTCAGGTGTCCTGCTTGCTCCCTCCCAACTTCTTGTGCCCCTCCTCACTGGTACAGCATGAGACTGAAAGTCCTTGATCAGGGTAAGTGCTACTGAGCAACAACTAAAGCATTGATGTGTTAATCAGCAATGTCCTCAGACTAAAGCCAAAACTGTACCAGCTACTAAGAAGGAGAAGAATAACTGTTACAGCTAAAACCAGGACACCAGTGAAAAATCACAAGTTTTTACATTTGTTTTTGATTTCCAAAAGCCAAAAGCTTGTAGTTTAGATTCCTGCAAAGCACTTTGTAGATTCCCTGTTATATGAAGTAAAAGGAGAGAAGAAAATATTAGCAAAGCATCAAAGACTTAAGTTAGAAAAAAAAAAAAAAAACCAAGGAGAAAACTTCTGCAGAGATGAAAATGTATTGATACTTGTAATTTCAAAACTAGTTGCCCTTAAACACAACCTGCTTTTTTGACCTAGCACCAGTTTGTCTATAAAACAAACGAGAGCAAAAGAGGACACTAGGAAGTTACGTGTGCACAACATTTCTCGTGTATCTTGATAGCATTTTGCTTATATATTTCAAATTACCAGACTGAATATTTTCAACAGTTTTCTGCAGAACAAAAGTCAAAACAGTTTTTATATAACAGAAAAAAAAATGCATTACAGTAATACAGAAAATAGAAAAAGAGCTGAACAGCTTAAAAATATGAGTTATAATGGAAAATGCATGCAAACTTCATTAAACCTTATGCCAGCTCTGTCACTGCACAGTCCCTTTCTCTTCCAGCACTCATGGAGTGGGGAAGGGTAGGAACAGCTCTATGCCCATAACAAGATGTTCTGATAGCTAAAGTTGGTCCTGTTGTCTCCCCATTTCAGCTTTCTTGATTTTGACTCCCTTGGGTTTGACCTGGACTGTTGTATATCCCGTGAGACACCTAAGCAACAACCTGATAAGATTATCACGATGTTGCCTCGCATGTATGCAGGAAAATGATGGATATTCTCTCTAAAGATACTAAGAGCATAGAGAGTTCATTATCACAGATAAAAACTTTTTTTGAAGAATGTCTAAAGACCTTAGCTATGTTCACTTTATTTTCTGCTCCTTTCCATCTCCATGCGGTCCATCAAGAAAACCTAACTTGCAGGTCACACTCATATCTGTGTTTATTCCTCAGACACCTAATAGCAATCATTCTTTATTTTCAACTCTTCATGTCCCAGGGTTTTTAAAGGAGGAGGATATTTCTCAATAAAATGATTAACATGCTATCACCTTATAATTTGACTTTTCTAAAGGCTTTGTGTTTTGTTTGGTATTTTACTCAGAAGAAACACAATAGTTAATAGAAACAAAATTTTTCTCAGTAAAACAGTGCAATTCTTTCAGAGACTCATTGCTCTAATAATTCACCTTCTTGGAACAGCCTTAATCATGGAAGACTAATACCACAAAGGCAACGAACATCCTTATTTCTTGCTTTATGTTTTTTATGGTTTTGAATAAGGATTCTAATTCTCAGGATTGAGACTTTTACTATAGTGGATAGAGATGGAACCATTAATTTTCTAAAAAAAATATAGTATTTCTTTAATGGGACTGTAAGTTAATGCTTAATAATGAAGCAAATAGTATCTTAATTATCCTGTACTTGCCAGTTCTCAAACTTATTGCATATCAGGCAAAAGTACAGTACTCCAGCTTCCAGATTTGTTCAAAAGAATGGAAAGTTAAAGAAGATTCCCCCCTGCTAAACACACACACCATTTTCAAGTGGTAATTATACTAATTTACTCTAATACTTACAGTTTAAATACAGTAGACAGACAGAGGAAGAGTTAGTATACCAAATGCAGAAGATTTAATGAATTATAGCAGCAAGAAATGAAAATAATCAAATATTGCATGAAATTCTGCTCTCATTTACTCTGGCATAATAGTTTATTCTGGTGACTAGTATGTGAAAGTGGCCTCTTCTGTATTTTTTTTTTATACAAAGAATTATACATTTTATAGACTCCAACATTTGGTTAATGGTTACTAAATCTGGCATTTACAGAGACATTAGGAAAGATGGTATTTATTTGCAATTTTATTTCCCTCATAGTGAAACATAGAATCCATACAGCTGTACAATGAAGATGATTAGAATTGCTAGAAATGAGGGCCTCCTGGGAAAAAAAAATATCAATAGCATAGTTTAACTACATGAACCATAATTGCATTATTAGCTCTGCTGTGCACTACCACAGAAAAGCTAATGACATGATTCTGAAGAAGCTTTATAGATTATAGAAAACTATATAACCTCTTGTGCCCATTGACAACACAAGTCATTTGAGATCCCTGCCATTATGGGAAGGAAAACTGCCTCATTTTTTACAAACCTTGTGAATATGTCTTTTCATGGATTTTAAATATTAACTGTATATATGCCTATGGACCAGTAGCTGCAATAACAACTATTTGTTTAACCTTAGGTGTGTCAAATTTAGCAGTGAATTGTGTCTTCAGTCCCAGTCTAACAAATAAATGACTGTTGCAGAAGGAGAGAGGAAGCAAAGACACTCCCCACTCCAGACACATGCTTGCTCTGAGAGGTAGTGAGAGGATTGCTATCATAAGCTGTCAGTGAAATGAAAAGTTGGATTTTTTTCAGAGTTCTAAGCATACTTACTGCTAAATCAATCGGCCAACAGTTTACTAGCATGATTCCAGCTTAAAAGCTGAAGACCAAAATAATTTTCATTACATTCTGACAACATGAAACAGTTATTCCCAGTGAGTCACTCCCACTTTGTTCCTGTATTTTCCCCTCCTACCCAGTCTCCAGGTTGCAAAGACATAAATATAGGGAAACCATAACCTTTTCAGTAGTTATTGAAATAGAAGAAATGCATAATCAAGATTATGAAGTCTTGAAAACAATACAAGACACAATCCTAAAATGCTGGGCCTGAGAGACATCTCTTCTCCTCCATCGCATTATACATAGACAACTTGCTTGACTAGCCAACTTATACACATTCAGTTTTTGGCTCCTTAGTGATCTACAACAGCCAATACATATTTTTTTCTTACTTCACATGTGCAGTCCTAGGCACATGTGGGTCTTCTTTGATTGCTGCCAGTTCACACCCATGTAAGAATCAGCAGCTTTTTTTCACTAGGAAGGTTTAAAAGTGAATTTGTAGGCTCCATAGGAACTGAAAGAGAACCAAGTCATCCATTGCTCAAAGATGGGCATAATTAATTTCATCCATTTTAGGTCTTGGATCACTTAACCACACTGTACCAAGCAACCAAATCCTAAGCAGTTTCAGAGCAGGGCAGCCTAGCTTCTCAGTGCTTTCGGATCACAGCACTTGGTAAGCAGCAGGTTTGCTCCCCCTCCTGTGTACAGTAGCGCTTCTGCCCTCATTGGCACCATGAGAGCATAAAGGAACTGAGAGTACAGGGAGGAAGACATGCCTTTAAACCACATGTGAGGGAGCAGGATAAAGCACTCTGAATAGGAAGAAAGCTAATTTACCAGAAAATATTGCATCATTATTAATGCTTTATTTTCTGTATAACTTACTGCCGAGGTGACTTACCACTCTGCAAATCTATCAATGTGTTATGTCCATTTCTTCTTGAAAGGGTTAGCTTACTGAAGGAAGCACTAACTTGCTAAATCAAATTCTATAAACAAGGGAATTCCTAAACGGACATACAGTTGTGATATACACAAGATATGGCTGATTAAAGTTTTATTTGCATAGGTTATTGGAAAACAATGTTTTATGAATGTCTGGAACTTTTTTAACTGGGTCCTGAGGAAATGTGCATGTTTCCAGGTTTATAGTTTCTACTGTCAAATTCTGCTGGATTTACTTATGTGTGGTAAAATGTTGTCATCAAGTAGCCATTTATTCAGCTACACAGCTCCCTCATTCCTGTGAGACAGGTTGCTTGCCTTTCCTTAGGTGATAACTTCCTATATTAAACTGTCTGGTTTGTGAATGTATTAACTCAGCTGCCACTAGTTCTGCAATTACAATACTCATGAAACAACTTTGATCCCAGTTGTTTTGAATCCCCAAAAAGAGGGAGGAGATTTAGAGTGTCTAAACCAGCAGCATCTGACCTCTTTACTAGAAAATCCAGCTGGATATTTTTCCTTAGTAGCGGAGGAGCATAGCATGTAATTCTAATTCTACTAAGAGGACGTATGTATGGAAGCATTCCTCAGTATTACTGTACATACTCCCTTACAAACCATAGGGGGCATTATATTACCATGGTTTGTTCTAATTTATCACTTTAGAATGATGTTCTGTTATTGTCATATTCATCAAGTTCTCAAAAAGCTATGTATTTACACCAACTAAAGAAATAAATGTAGAAAACTACATATTCTGCTGTTTCAAAAGGCTTTTTCAGGACATCCGAAGTGTGGTATATGCACCCTTTTTATCATCTGCAACTTAACTTAGCTCCATTTTTGTATTTTTAAATCTCAGATTAAACTGTAAAGTGCCAAAAACCTGTTGTTGAGTGAATGTACAAAGAAAGGAAGGAACTAACCTTTGGGAAGAGATGAGAAAAGCAATATAACTTCAGAGTCCTAGGCTCTGCACAGCATGAGGGTATCCGCTCACACTTGACTTGAAATGCAAGCCGCAGCGGTAATGGGAGAGGGCAGGATGGCTCTAGTCCAGCTCTGGTCCACCTGTGCCTTCACACAGCACACCAGGCACACACAGGAGAACCTGTAATCTGCAATATCCACTCAAATTACTTTGGCTTTGTCACCAGGTCTCAGCCAGTTTCCTGATCCCCTGCGATGTTTTGTGTAAATACCCACCACACAGCCAGCAAAATCCCAGGAGATGGCTGGGTTGTGTTTTGCCCTGGGTGCCACCACTCGGGAGCCTTTGGGCAGAGGCACACATTTGTTTCTACAACTGCAGTGATTTAAAACATCACTAACACTGTCCATCTCTCACACGGCTGCGTAACTGCCAAGATAAGCACAGACCTGTAAAATGGTGGTTTCCATAACCCTTTCTGAGTGTGTACTCCAGTTTACTGGTACAGCTCACACAGCCGGGTGCCGGGAGGGAGGGTTAATGTGCTAATCATTACAGCTGCTTCTGAAGCGCAATTTAATAATCTTTGCATGCTTTCTGCAGAAAGAAGGTTTGAGGATCTTGTAAACAGCAGAATTAAAGGCAATTTCAAAATTGGCTCACAATTTTTGTTTATAGGAATTATCTTTTAGGCAACAAGAACGAAGCCTTTCAAACATAAAATTCACTGTGACTTAGCCTAAATTTAGGAAAAAAAAAAGTACTTATTAGCCACCTCAGTGTTGAATCTAAGCTGATTTTAAACTTCAGTCTAACAGGAAAAGATTAATCAAAGAACAAATCTTTATCCTGTGTAATTTACTTTCCTTAAGTTAAGAAATAAAGAAAAAACTAAAATGGGCAGATTTTTCAGATAGCTTTAACAATGCATATTTTGACCAACCCAGAATGATCCCCTGAGATTCAACACCCTGTATGGCATCAAGACATCATCACAGTTTCTTGTTCAAATAAAGACTTGCAGAAAGAAGCTACAGGAGAAATGGACAAAATCAGAAGGACTAGACTGTAAAATGTCAACTGAGGCTTGGGTTCTGCAAGGAAAAAAAAAAAAGAAACATCAACCAATTCTATTGAGAAACTTTAGGAAAATTCAAGCTTTTAGTATTCATAAACACACTGCTAATTATAGACTGGCATCCTGAGGAGAGGAAAAGGAGAATACACTGAGAAAGGTAGAAACATTTTGTAGTAAGATATGGGGGGTTTGAACAACTTAAAGGAACAAACTACTAAGATGGACTGATACTTTTGAGTCTATCGCTCAAATCACACTCCAGCCACCAAATGCTTGCAGGAAGCTTTGCTTGCATCTTTCTAGCAGCCACCACTGCCTGATACCTCTAGTGAAGGTAAGGTGTGACCGCTTACTGACAGTTATCCTCAGGTTTTGCTATCATATAATACAAAGAACTAATACAGTACTGAAAAAGCAGCAGAAGTCAACCTCTGGTATAGGCAGAGTGACAGCTCCAGGAGCATCAGGAAAGTGTTGGTTGGATTACACAGAGACATAAGTGATTGAACAAGGAGAAAGTTCAGTGCTCTTGACACCTACAAAAACATTATCAAGAGAAAGAAAGGGAGATGGGGCCCTCTAATTGTATAATATTAGAAGAATACTTGCATAATTACAGAGCTACAGTGACAGCTGCTTACAATGTCCACTATCACGCACTGTAGGTGGTAATTTATCCATAGGTTTCCCATCTATCTGAATGGAAAACGGCAGGGGGTGTCCTCTTGGCATGCCACATAATGGCAAATACTTTACGCAACTACCATGCGCTAGGTCCCCATTTTAATTTGAGGGAAAGGATATGGACTCGCCTATTGCTAAGTGCCAATTTTAGGGATGTATTCTTTATTGTCGGAGATGTCACAGGACAAACAAGAGACAAGCAGAGAACTTAAGTAAAGTTCCCAGGACTGTTTATTACAGACCTGATTTCTGGAAATTTCCCTTGAGACATATTCTCTACTGACTGCATTTTACAGGAGATGGGAAAGGAGAGCTGTGCCATTTAAAATTCAGGACTTTAAAATACCAGCAAATGTGAAGACAACTGTTGGTAGTTTGAAATAATAATATATATCTATAAAAGCCTTCTTTGTTATTTTATTTATACCTCAATTATGTCACTTCTAAAAAACACAGTTTGGAAAGAAGGGCATATCTCAGTGCATATCCTTTCACCTCCTTCATGCATATGAGTATACAAAATTCACCTCAGGGTCAGAAATCAAATGGTTATTATGGCTTCAGAAAGAACATCACACACGCAGTGCTCTGTGGTGTCTCACAATACAGGCTCTTCATCTCTTCAGTTACCATCCCCTCTTCATTAATAAGCAGTAAGCTGAAAACAGAGCAAAGCTTTAATCCTATACTTCTTTTGAGCAGGGGTGTGCTATATTCACTTGCTTACAGCCTTCTCCTAATGCTATCCACATACCATATACTTGGAATGGTATTTGCTTTACTTTTATTTCCATTTAAGAGTATGTTTTCATGTTTCCCGTATTCTAATCACTTGTTGAGCAATGCTGTCATAGACTTATTGCCTTGGTCTTACCATGCTTGGTGAGCTGCCAGAGCCTCCAGAAGTAACAAAAGCCAGTTGCAGCCATGCCTATTTTTTTATTCTCTATGCCATTAGGAAAAGCTGTCACAATCACTTTGTCACTTTTGCAGCTGGGTGGCATTTATGAGGTGTATTTCATGTTCTCACAGCACTAACTTGCATCAGAGAAAAGCAGAAAACTATAATTTTAATTGGAGTAATCATAGGTATTATTCTTGCCACTGTATATTACATTAAGTTAATGAACTTTGGGAGATATACTTGAACACATCATCACGATCAGCCCAATTCATTATAAACCGTATGCCTCATTTACATGAGGGTCCTAGTTTATTTTCTGGGAAACAAGAATATGCATCCTCTGCAATCAGCTAAACTTTTTTCTTCCACACACAAATTATTACTTCTGAGAGAAAGGCTGAAGTGATAGAGAAAACAAAACAAGCATAAAAAGAATATACACATGCACTAACCTAGTGGTATATTAAAGATTATACTACTAAATATTAAGAAAGCCTTAATATTTAAGGCTTTGAAAAGCTGTACTTCCTTCCCCCTCACCCCCCCTTTTTTTTTTTTTTATATATATATATATATATTTGTTATGGGGAGGGTGAGGCAGCTTTTCCTACCATTCACCAGTATGCTCTCTGGAACTATGCTCTGCAAGCAGACTGCATTCAGAAAGGATCCCATCTTGCAGGTTTTGGTTCTTGTTTCCCTAGCCCCCCTTTCCCTTAAATTTCAACTTGATTTAAAAAGAAAATAATCAGAGCTGGTTTAGAGTTAAAATTAGCTTGAGGGAAAAGGGAACATCTCAGAAAGGATTAAAAAAAAAAAGAACAATAAAAAAACTACAGAAAAGTTACTCTTCCCTCCAGCTTTGTCGGAACAATCGTTTCAATATTTGACTAAGGAACTCTCCCATCTATACTCCCTTCTCATTGTACTTGCTGTGTCATATATACAACATAGTATTGCTGAACCAGAATACACTTGTGCATTTTTATGTAACATACATGAGGTTGGTGTTGCTATAGACATCTTTAGAGCTCTCTAAGGCCATTTCACAGACAGAAAGCAAGGCTCTTTCTCTGTCTGCTGCTTTTCCTTGGTTGCCAACCAGGCCACCTAGAAACTCTTCTGCTCTATCATAGTTGGTGTTTCTTTGACTCACATGTTCAGTTTTCTTATCAAGCCAGCAAGTAGCAAAGATTTTGCAGTTTTTATAATTTCTATAAATTCTTAATATATGTAGGCATTTAGAAAATACAACTGTGTTGTAGCTCAGCTCCAAGAGGAAGGTTTTTTTAGCACAGCAATTCTAGGGAAGCACACATGTAGAGCATGAAAACCTTAGATAATTTGAAAGGCTCTTTCATCAGAAAGCCTGACTCAAGTCTGTTTTGCCACAAAATTAGCAAGCAGCTGTAGCTGTCATTCCTATGCACTACTCTTTGATAAGTTTGTCTGTGAAAATGATAAGTAGAACATACATGTCATGATGACGACATGCATCTGCAACCTAGAGCACATGTTAACTAAAGCTGACAACTGTAAATCAGCCAATGAAGTATTCTGTTCCCTAAATCAAGAATATTTTTTCCTAGCTCGGTCAACTGCACCACAAACATTAAAGAACATATTCACTTTTTCTTTTTTTTTCCCCCCTAAAAAATGCATGCAAGCAAGGAAAGTAAAGGGTGTTGTCTTCTGATTTAAACATGCCCGTCTTACATCTCTATCTCCTTAGCAGCCATTAATAAATGAAAGAATGGACAACTATAATTAAAAGCATTGAAATTCCCATTATGGTATGGATCACACCCTCTCGTTCCAAGGATGAGTAAACTCCAAAACCCAGAAGCATTATATGATTTCTTATCACAACTCAAAAGTTACATGAAAGCTGAAAAAATTTGTCACGTAATGGGAGAAAAATATATTATCTTGGGAAAAGGAGTGCAGCCTGTAATTCTGTAGTTTTGAAGACAGCATGTATCTGTGCCTATGCAGGAGGTATTTTAAGGGATTCAAGGACTGATGTAGGAAATGAATGCTGTGCAGAGCATGTCTTACACCAGCATTGTCATACTGTGACCAGAAGTTAGCTAGGATTCCTTATTATCAGTACCATTCAAGGAGCCTTTTAAGCATTTTGACTTTAAAACTTATTTTCCCACTTATTATTTCTGGTACACCTTTTGCCTGAAAATCCAAGTGCTGCATTAAGGGTAGAGACTACAGCATATTTTGACCTGCTAAACTTACCAGTAGTCTTAAAAATGTCCTCTCTCTGCCCACTCTTGCCCCTTTGCAAGTTTCGTACAAAAATCAGAAAATGAGAATATTACTTGGTTATAAGAGAGTGGGTGGATAAAAGTAAAATAAATATTAAAATGGATGATGTGAATAATTAAAGCCACTTTTGTATCTACTGAGAGAACAGAAACCACAAAGATGAAAGTGAGGTCGCTTGTTTTATGAGTTGCCTAGCCAATGAATACCATCCGTCAGCAGCAACTGTATAAACACATCCCCTCAGCAAAGCCTTTGTAGAGCCACCTGCACCCTGATCCAGAATGAACCTTAGTGACATTTTAAACATTCTCACGAGAAGTTTTCTTCATTCAATGAATACAACATACTGCATGGCTGAGCAAATTACTGGAACATATGCAGTAGTAGTTTAGGTATTTTCAAACAGTGGTTTAAGCTGTTCAGGGTTTTTTTAACCAATGCTGTGTTCTAACATTTGAAGTCCCGTATTCATTTCTATCCATGTTCCAACAGATCTGCCAAAATTTTTGCATAATTTGCAGTTTGAGTCACAACAGGCTAATTTCCCCAACCACTATAAATAAGTTTAGCTGCGCTGAACTCAGTGGAAAGAGGTGGATTCAATCTAGCTGAGGATTTACACAGACTATTGCATTTTAAAGTTAATAAAAAAAAGGTATCTTGAGCAGTTATTTATTATTGAGCAATCAGGTTTATTTTTGGTTTGCAATTTTTGAAAGAATCATAGGAGTGAATTGTCATTGCATTGTCAAGCAGGGGGTTATACACACAATTCTCATTAACAGTAGTATTTTTCTTGGAATTTTGCAATGCCAATGCCATCTAATCAGTCCTAACTTTCATGCATCTGCATGCACAAAGCAGAAGGGGTAGGACTTAAGGAAGGTGAACTGAAATTACTATGAAAAAAAAAAAAACCAGACACCCCAACCTGATTTCATCACTGAACTTCACAATCCCTGAGCAATGTAAAACACAACACAGTATTTCACACAGAATTCGAGGCAGTCATTATCCAGTCTGCTTTCAGTCTCAGGTTTACCTTATGGAGTCTTCCCTTTCAGATAGACTTTAATAAGAAAGGTCTATGTGGAAAATCTATTAAAATGTTCATCTTTATACAATCTTTTGCAAAAAGAGAACTTATTTATTAAAAGTGTTATTTAGTTTCTGTTTAGGCCAGAGATCAGCAGGTGTTTTTCCATTTCTTTAATGACAGAAAAACAATAATCCATAACTGCTTAATGCAGTTGTGCATGAAAGGGAAAAATCACATTGCATCAGTTTCCTCCTGTTTTTCTAGAGCGCTGATTAATTTTGGAGCTCTGTTCTCACAGTGTAGGAGTTATATAATTCAGTGCACAAGAGAACAGAAACTAAAAGTTGCAGGAGTGATATAAGAGGCATTTTCTGTTAGTCTTTCATTTTCCTTCTCTGTCCAATCACACATGTGAATACTGGTGCTGTGGACTCACTAACATTTAACTCTAATTTTTGCCATCAAGGCCAGGAGACAGAAAAATCCTCACAGAATCTAAGTGTGAAAGTCTTAATTCAGAATCAATTTTGGCAAACGAAATGTCCAAATAAGCAATGAAGTATGACGTCCAAGTTCTGTGGACAAGATCCACTGGTAGCATCCAAGCTTCTGTAGTTCCAGGGAACTGTTAAAATATTTGATGAAACAACTTTTGCTTTCTTAAAAGTGTAGTTTTAATAAAATTGAAATATTTCAAACAACCAATCCCATGACATCCCACCTGAAGTACTCTTTTCAGCTCTGGGACCCCCAACATAATAAGGACACAGACCTGTTGAAGTGTATCCAGGAGAGATCACAAAGATGATCAGAGGGCTAGAGCACCTCTCTTATGAAGACAAGCTAAGAGTTGGGGGATGTTCAGCCTGGAGAAGAGAAGGCTGTGGGGAGACCTTAGAGTAGCCTTCCAGTACCAAAAGGGGGCCTACAGAACATCTGGGAGGGACTTTTTATAAGCACACGTAGTGATAGGACAAGGGAAAATGGATTAAAACTGACAGAGGGGAGTTTTACTAGGAAGAAGGTCTTCACTATGAGTGTGCTGAGACC
>JBCJKH010065496.1:0-10072 GCA_039877255.1 Loriculus beryllinus | reverse complement strand
GGACACGTTCCACTAGACCAGGCTGCTCAAAGCCCCTGTCTGATCCTGCATATATCAAAATAGCACTTCATCAGACATGCATAAGGTAGCATTTTCAGAAGTGGTGCAAACCATGGGTTTAAAATTATTTGGTAATAACAAATAACAATAATTTGATGACTGAAACATTCTGGTATGCCATACTGGCATAACTGCTAAACAGACAGAATAGTACAAAAGTGATATGCTAGGGCCCTGCCCAGTTGGCAGCATTTCTAAATATTAAGTTTGTCTTTTCAGTCCTGTTTTCATCATGGCTTTCAAACATGGTCTACCAGATGTAACCACTGAAATACCTGGTGATATCTGGAAGTGCCCACTTAAGGAGAAGGACAGAAATGGATGGAGATTTCTGTTTTCTCAGATCTTGGAGGTTTCTGTGTTTCTTTCAAATTCTAGAATTGGAGAACTAATGTTTCAGAAAAATACAATTGAAAGCTATGAAGCCTGTGTGAAAGCAGATTATCCTTTGTAATTTTAGGCTCAATTCAGTCATATTCTAAATATGTGCTTTTATTTTTACTATAGATAGACTGTATGGCTAGGATGCATAGGGCTGGAAATACTCTATAATTAAATTAGATCACCCATCTAGCAAAAATAAAGTATTTTAGATTGATAAGGCTGCAAAAATAGGTGCAAAACAAGAATGAGATCTTCTAGGAATACAGCCAGCTAAGACAGCAGAAGTAAAAACCAAACTCTGATGTTAAGTTCTGCAATCTTTTTCTTCTGCCATATTTCTCTGAAAAGGTTCAAAAGAGTCAAAATAACACAAGCTGCTTAGCAACAGCTGATGCTGATTTCCTACACTTCTTGTGCTGTGCCTAATGATCCACTTCATCACTTGAAAAGGACATAGGTCTAAAACAAGTATTTGGACCATACACAGCCACCACAAAGATTTGTATTATTCCTTAGCTTGGATAACAAATAACTGACAAAGAGCAGCACAAAAAGGAAGAGAAATTAAATAATCATGGAGTAGGGTTTTTACACCTGGAACATATTTTGGAGCTGGGCACGTAGAAATCATTAAACTGGAAGAATGATCAACTAAATTATGCTGGGCATTTAATTGCCTATTTGACCCACAGCTACCTTTTTATCTACTGCAAAGAGCCACTTTCTGCTTTTCTGGTCCAGCAGAGAAGTAACTTTCTGTACCTTAAGACACCTGGCAAAGAGGTCGTATTTTTCCACTAGAAACCCACAAGAAATAGTATGCTAACAAATGCTGGTTGCATCCCTGAGTTTTGTGAAAGGCTTGCTTGAAACTACAGCTTCAACCATATAAAATACCAGCTTTTCAGCACCTACTCCTAAGCTTGTACAGCTGGGCTTTGACCCTAGTGAAGCAGACAGTGTAGATGGTTTAGCATATATATTCAGGATCCAAGAAAGTAAAAAGCACACTATCATATTAACTTCTTTATTATTACTTCTTGCAGCATCAGTGGTCGGTTAAGGAAAAAAATAAAAGTTCAAGTTTTCTAGATATTTTAAGGGTTTCCTAGAATATATATCGGAGTCTATAAAGCCATTCTTCATGTTTGATGATTATACTTACAAGTGACCATCTGGAAATTATCAAAATTCACAGGAACTAGAAAATATGTACACAGTGTGGTTTCATTATTCCCCACACTCCCATATCACCTCCCATGTTTAGAAAGACAAAACTGCTCATTTATTTATTTTGAAAATACTTGAGCAGAAGATTAAGCTTTTAGAAAGGATGACTAGAATAAGACTATAAGGAACCAAACCAGACAATAGTGCTTTTCTAGTCTTGGCCATCCCTATCCCCTTCACAGTACCATGTCCCTATTATACAAACAAATGTCACCATCCCCACACACTAAGGTACAGGCTGTCTCACAAGATACTGTCATCCCTGGTGAGCTCAATTTGACAGTTTGCCCATGCAACTCAAATAATCTGTGGCCTAATGAAGGCTTTGCTTTTTCTCTCTCTAATTATCACGTCTTTATTGACATGCATTGGGAGGCCTGATTCAACCTCCCCACTCCAGTGCTGTACTAAACATTTTCTTTCTTCTGAGGTTTACAAAATATCTGCTATTATTGCAAAACATCAGCTAAAACAGTGAAAAGTGTCATTTCAGTTTGGGGCTGTCTTACTGGAATAAAAAAATAAAAGCCCTACAGTTTTCATACAATTACTTCAGGCGTGTGGGGATTGACTCATTAAAAAAAATAACTCTGTGGCTTCCATGGGTTGATGCCAGTAGAATCATTAAAATAATGTGTCTTATATTTCTTAATATGAGAATTCTCATTAACATGATACATCCACTGTTACCATATTCATCTCAAATTTGGTGCCAACAATTTCCAGAGTGACTTCCCATATAAAAAAGGTGATTGGAAAACTAATAATTGAAACAGACATTAACAAAGACAGCTTGATTATTAATAACCATCCCGGTTGCCTTCCTGTGGTAGCTTAAACATGAATTAATTTTTCTACCTGTAACACTGGCTGTTCTATGAAACTTTGAAACTAAACCACGAAAAGCCAAAACGCTTACTGCAGGTCAAAGCATATGAAAAAGTTTTGCTTAACTGCTTTTATTTTACTCTTTGAAGAAAGAGGGCATATTTCAGGTAGTGTACACAAAGTAGCTTTGCTTAAGACACTGTCTCAAGGTTCTGTAAATTTTTAACAGTGCCCTTTATAAATGTTTCAGGGGCTATAGAAATGAGACAGGCCTACAAGAAGTTTAATGGGTCCCTGTTTAGCCATTTGTAATGGGGATTTAACTGCTTTGTTTGTGAGCTTCAGCCAAGAAAACAGATTACCTTCATCAAGTACTAATACTCCAGAGTCAATCTAAACTCTGCTCAGCTATGGAAAGGTATCATGGGATGTCAATAAGTATTATAAACACTAAACCAGCAAAACTGTCAGCTGCTTTATAAAAAAAAATATATCTAAATCTAAGCTCTTCTAAGTTCAACACTGCTCTTCCATGTCCAAAGCTTTTCAAAAAATTGGGATGGATCATGAGGGGCACATTTCAAAATTTAAAATAATATAGTCATAATTGAAACCCTTGCAGTGAAAGTAGTGCTCTCCACACACCAGTGAGCTAAAGACACACATTAAAGATTAACAGAATAACAATTTCAAGGCCTCAGAAATTACATCATATCCACCATTTCTGCCACACCAATTTCCTCCTCATATTCGTTGTGTCCAGCTCACAGGAGTGAAGATATTACTAGCAGAGTGTAGAACCACTGCTCAGCTCATCCAGGACATCCAACTCTACAGAGGAAGTCAAAACAGATTTACAACCATGAGTCCCTGTGAATGACACTGCTGCAGTCAAATCTTACAGTACATAGGAATCAAGAGCAAAAGTATGCCCCAATCTCCTCTCCAGATTTACTTGCACAAAGAGGACAAAGAGGCTTGGCTTTGCCCTTCTATGCCCTGGCAGAGCCAAACTAGCTGCAAAGGAGGCGTGCATGCTGCACTGACTGCCTCTGCTCCACAAAGGGGACAGAAAGAGCACAAGCAGCAAAAACCAAGTCAATATTCTTCATAGGACTACTCTTCGAGCAGAAATCATGTCACCCCTTTTCTCTTCTGGACTTATAAATTCCCATTCCTCCTTAAACCAAGCACATGAATTATTTGTAGCCAGAAATCTTCCTAGTACAGCTAATCCATTTGGGGATGAGAGAGGAGCTCTAGGCCAGCCAAACTCTCCTGGGAAGCAAGCTGCTGCAAACCCTGTGCCAGCCAGGACTACTCCCAGCAGAAGGCAATTTGGGTAGCCTTTTAGCTGAGGCACTGCTGGGGCATAGGCTCATCCTGTCACGGAACTGAGCAGCATGACCCAGCAAAACCCTTAAGAGTCTAATTAACTACCCTTCTTTTCATGTTGACTTTAGATAGATGATGAACATGCCTTAGCACTCTATTAGACCAGGGACAACACTGCAGTGCTCTGAAAGATGGAGCCCAGCCCAAGAAATTCTGCAGTACTGCTGCCTGATGCATAAGCAGAAATTTCCTTTCTCCGGGGCTTTCAATCTGGTACCTTTTATGACCGCTAACAGAAGAAAAATGAAAGAAGAAATATCTTGTATGCTTCAGCCTTCATTTCCATATCCATGCCTGGAGCAATTATTTGCTAAAATTTAAATGTCATTAAAATTTTTACAAAACTGGAATTTTGTTCTTATAAAATTTGAGAAGCTATAAGCAGGCTGCTGTCTTCTAGCACTCATACTTACTACATTTTGTGCTCCTGATAGTAAATATTCCTAAGAAGAGTGGTTTGTGAAGGAAAAATCATAATATATGATTGGCATATGGAAAAATATAAACAGAACACCATTTGCATAGAAGTACATTAGAAGAATTTCTTTTATGTTTATTCAACAAATGTTTCCTAAAAGGTTTTCTTCCAAACCAAGCAATTTAATTTTCTTTTTAATGTTATTCTCAGTGGTTATAAACTTAATTAGCTTCTTAAGCTTCACATTTATTTGCATTTGAGATAAACGTAATCTCTTCTTGGTATAACTTTTTGAAATCAAAATATGGACTAAAAAGGTGCAAGTTTGATTAGTGGAACAGATACTGTAACAAGTAATCATAGCAATGAGATGTTAATTGGTGTCTGGGTGGTTCTATTCATAGCAACAATAGGCCATAACAACACCCGGTGTCCTCTACTGTTCTACAGTATTTTGCCTTCTCATTTATCATACTGACAATTATATTGTTCTCAAATTTCCTGCCTGTCTTAACAACAGAAAGGTATATAAAATGAGTCAGGCACCTGTGACTATTTGAGGCAGACAAAATCAGAAGGAATGTGCTGTAGTTTACTATAACTCCCATTTTTTTGTGGAAGTTAGGAGGCTGGAACCAGACAAATTCCTTGCTCCCCCCTCCAACCCCCCAAAATGATGCTAATTAAAAAAAAAAAGTTTTGGTTTGGTTTTCTTTCTCCTGAAAATTTAGCTCCATGTATTTTCCTAACAGCATGAGGGATTGCACGGTGCTCTATCCAAGAAGAAAGCAATCAGGGTATATACCAAATACAATCCTACCCCCCTTCAAAATGCACACAGTAAAGCAGTAAAGGACATTTAGGACTTGACACAACAATCTTCACCCAGTGTCTTATGTGCTTTCCCTCTGTCTCTCTATCCCAGTTCATTACTTCCTTCCTGGCCCTTGTACCTGGCACAAGCAGGCCAGTGATCAATTGGATGTATACTCAGCAACAGATAGTTGCTTCTGCCAGGCTGGATGCTGAAAGGCTGCCAAGATGTTCATGCAGAGGAGCTTGTCTCAGCACCTCTGCACCAATCTTCAGACTCAAAAATGCTTCAGTTGGATAAGGAGAGGTGGAGACAGAACTGTAGCCTCCGTGTCCCTCTTACTATGTTGTAAGGTGTGAGGGGTATGGTGGAAACCTGCTCCAATTGTGCTGAACTAATGAGTTTGTCAGTCTTGTGCTTTGAGTAGGGAGCTTTAAATTTTGAATTTACCCCTGTACATGGTAGTGCTGTGGTATTCTCCACCCACAGGGTCAACATAGGTAGTGGAGATGATTCAGAGTCAGATCTTTCTCTCATGTTCCCCAGCTGATTTAGAGACACGTTGGTCCTCACTCTCTGAGATAATCTTGAAAAATGAGAGGTCTCAAAAATGGGACACTTTTTAATATCACAATGACATGCCTTCTACATTGCTGGGGAGCTGGCATAAGAGTGTGCAGGTGTCACCCTGCCTAGGGATCGTGCCAGAGGAGTATGCCAAAATAGCATGGTTTAATCTCTGCTGCTTTTTGAAACATTACCTTTGAAATGCCACCTGGGAATTGTTTGGGAAAGTATAGTCGTGAATCATAAGCATGCCAAAAGCTGTTCCAAAAATTTAATCATATGAGCAATGGCCTTTCAACATCTTGAGCACATGCCCTAGTCATGTTCAATTTACCAGTACAGATCTAGCTTCTGCTTGACAAATGTTAGTCTTGTCATTTTTTTCTGAGGTTAGATTTCAGTAATATTATGCAAGTTTTACCTGGAAGAAAGCTGTTACTCTTTTCCTGGTTGCTGGTTGTAACGCTTTTAGAAGTAGCATAGGAAAATGCTATATGAAGTAATTGGATTGCTCAAAGGCTTTGCTATAGGAAGTAACACTAGATTCTTCACTAACGGCCTTAACACTAGATTCTTCACTAACAGCCTTAACACAGAGGATAGCAATGGGACAGATACAGACTTACTCCTTTCTTAGTATTTCAGTTGCTAAGGAAAAAGAAATATGAGTGAGAATGTTCATATCCACCTGGCCTGTCAGGGTGAGAACACAGTAACTGATTGACAGTAAGCAAATTTTTACTTGTGTTCTGCTTGTAAATAGAAAGCTATGATGCCATTTCTGCCTTTTCCATTGTTAGTTCTGATCGTCTGGGTTGACACTGTCCCTGTTTCTTTATGATGATGGTGGAAATGAATTATCAGAATCCTTCACTCCATTCCCAAGATCTGATTGTTTCAAGTCTTAAATGTGTTTGTGTGTCCATCTGTTAGATCTCAGAAAAAATCTAATTGCAAAACATTTTCCGTTTTCATTTTAGAAATAAGGTTCATGCCTGTTTGGGGCTTGGGGTAATAAGACATTTATAAAAACATACCAAAATGAAGATCAAAGCATACCAAAGCGTGAGCAAGTGAAGTGCCTAGAAGGCATTGTCTTAGACAAAGGATGCACTGCTATGACCACAAACAGCTGAATCGTCTTAAAGTGTGCTAAGCTCTACTGGCTATTTAGTTTCCTCCTAAAGTGATCTCACCCACTAATAGGGAACGTGAGCTGGGACTAGACCATCGTGAGACAGGTTAGTTTTACCCTACTGACGCTGTGTTGTTGCAATAGTAATCCTGCTCAGTATGAGAGGAACCGCAGGTTCAGACCCCTGGTGTGTGCGCTTGGCTGAGGAGCCACTGGCGCGAGGCTTCCATCTGTGGGCTTATGACCAAACACCTCTAAATCAGAATCCTGCCTAGATGTTGCGATACTGCGGCGCTGCTGGCGCCTCGGTGGGCTCGCGATAGCGGTCGCTCGAGGCTGACCCAGGTAATGACAGTCTTGTTCAGAATGTGTGGGCTCAAAGGAGAAGGAAAACTCCTATCTTCAAAGCCAGGCAGATGGAGCTCATCTAGCCTTGTAAGGTCTTCCATCTAAGAGAAGGACACTCCTACAAAACCTATGGCCTGAGGACTTTGCTGTCACTGTCCTAGCTCGCTGGGCTGTGGCAAATAAACTTCAGGTGTAAAGGGTGGGACCAGTGCTGCGCAGGCTGTGCCTCACCTAAAAACCCCACTGCACAGGCTGTTAGGGCTCACTGTCACTTGTCTGTATGGACAGGCGAGGGTTGAAACAGCAGGTGGCAAGGTGCATGGGAAGCTGCAGATCCAACCTTGCATGCAGGCAGACCAGGGCATGGGTACTCGAGATTACTCAGGAGTTGACAGTCCTGGTCGGACACTTCCTGATTGCCTAAGCACCTTTTCCAACCAGATTTGCATATCCCATATGCCCTTGGTCATCGTGCTTGTAGTAAACATGGTTAAGCCCTTCCCAAATCTTTGCTCGCGAAGCCAAGCCATCGATCAATCAATCAAAGAGATCTCATGTCAGGTCAAAACAAGACAAATTACTTCCGACAGACGTCTGGTCACAGTGTGGTAGCTAATCTTGTGATAAGGTTAATGTGGCTACAAGTACATCTCACTTCTCCAGATAATGTGATTCAATAAGTTATATATTTAAAAGTATAGGCTAAGCATATACATTCACTCTGGTCAACCTCTGTATAAACACTTTGAGAGATTCCAATTTTGCTCATTGACTGCCTGCTGGAGAGGTCACTAAAAAACGTGGCCGGTGTGAAAGTAGCAGAGAGTTTTTAATATAACCGTACCAATATCAAACTGAGAGAGAGAGAGAGAACCCAAAATGCTTCCAGCCACAAAGTATGCAAGGCAGAGGCAGGCCTTGGAAGTAAATAGCTACCACCTGTCTCTATAGACAGGCTTCTGGCAAGGTCACCTTGGCTGATGAAATGGATTGTTCAGCCACCCCTGTGATAGAGTCAGGTAATATCACTATGTATGAATAGATTATATTTTCATCAAGTAGAGAACCATTCAAAGCTTGCTTCAGGTCTGAAGTTTTGAAATAAAAATATACATACAAATAGTGGCAATTGGTTTATTTTGTAGTTATGAAGTGTGTCAAATTTATGGAAAATTTGGGACAGCATATGAAAATTAACTTTTTTTTCTGATGCACTTGAATTTGACAGTCTGTTTCTCTAAAGGGACTTCTTTTTATTTTGGTTTGGCTTTAGGCTATCAGAAGTCTAATACTGTGTGATAATGATTGCAAAATATTTCAAAGTTTGTCGGTGGCTTGGTTGAGTCTGTGCACAATTATGATTGAAGATGGACAGCAGATTTTTAGTCCTTTGTCCATTCAATCATTTGAATGTCTTTCTAGTATATGCCAAATGAATTGCATATTAGTGACTTGATAAAAATCTTATGTTAAGTGATAATATCTAGGTCAGACTGCAGAGTTTATGAACTCATGGCCTGAGCTTCAGAAGGACAAAGGTCTTGAGTGAAGCCTGCTAAAAGTGACAAGCTCAGACCAGGGCTCTGAAAATGACAATTGGAACGCATGGGTGACAATGCTTCCACCCTACAAATGTGCATCAGCTTTCAGGCATTGGTCTGTGTTGCACTTAGACTTAGATTTTTCTGACAGGAAAGCTCAGAGAAAGTGGCTGAATAGTTCAGTTGCTAGGATTTGCCCTACTGAAGAAATGTCTGCTGACATTATTTACAGAAAAATACAGTGGCTACAGCCAGGGGTTACAAAGAGAACACCGTTATGGAAGAGTATAAAATGTAAGCACTCCCCTTACATATGTGAAGCTGAGGTTTAAGTTTGTCATCTCTGTCAGCGAACTGGCAAATAAACTGATATTTTACAGTCATCATCCCACTTGTTCTCTGCTTTACCCAGGAATTTCTTCTTGACAAAAAATGATAGAAGCACTCCTGTGAAACCTTTTAACAAGAAACAATGTTCTGTCAGCTTGCATACACAGCTTATGCCTTCATTCACTCATTGTGTGCCTTTCATAGTTAAAACCAGTGACAACAAGCTATCAGAATTAGTGTCAAGTATCATACCAACAGGGATTTTTGCCTACTAGCAGTGGTGATTAGCTATATTGCTTTAAATAATGGTACCTGATATCAGGCATGTTCATTATTGCTGGCTACAGCTTTACAGGGAGGGTGCCATGGCATGCTGTCACTGGTGTCACGCTGTTGACTGAAACCTATATGTTGGGATATATTTAAGTTCTGGAATGCTTACCAATATGAGCATTGCTCTTCAGATTTAACCTGTTTTCCTCAGCCCTTTGTGAGGCCCTGGTCTGCTGCATACCACTGTACATATTCTGAAGCAAAAGTCTGCTGAACCATTTTAAGTTCCGTAATATAAAAAGCATACAGCTGTACATAGTCCTGCATCTGTGCTATCCCATCAAAGCTAAGGCATTCCTGAATACCATGCTCTCCATGTTGTGCTTTACAACAAAATGGCTTCAAAAGTATTTAGAGATCATTTTCTTTCTTTGATAGCGATGTTATATGTATGCCAGCAAAAGATCAGAGAGAGGATGGAGGACTGCTCTTTAAATAGTGGTAAAAAGATTTCTCAATAATTCTTAAAGTTGTTTCAAAATCCACTTAATAAATTCTAAACCCATGATTTAGTAAATCTGTAAACCTGTGAATGACTTCCCAAGTGCATATGTACAGAAAAGATGGTCAGGCTGACCTATGCATATTATTCTGTTGTACTTACAATGGTGTCTGGTAAAAGCGCAAGTAATTACAGAAATTATCTGGTGCTATTTCTGTATTTTTGTTAAAACAGAACCAAAGATCAT